>VMBQ01011469.1:0-14691 GCA_007657795.1 Dreissena rostriformis | reverse complement strand
AGTGTTTTTGAAAGTATATTCGTTGGTGTTTTATAATATTTCTCAACAATATATATATATATATTGTTGAGAAATATTAAAAAAACACCAACGAATAAACTTTCAAAAACACTGGATCCTAAAATGATACGAGAACAATTAGCAATTAATATACATATGAGAATGATATTGTTCAAACAGTGTACACATTTATTAAAAAAATAAATATCTTATACCCTAGCGCTTTCGACTACACGTCTTCTTCAAGGGTGTATACAGCTACGAGTTCATGAGTTCAAGATTCATTAGTTCAAGATTCATTAGTTCGAATGTGCATTCGAACTAATGAGTCTTGAACTCATGAACTAATTTCTGTAAAACACCCCTGAAGAAGACGTAAAGTCGAAAGCGCTAGAGTATAAGACATTTTTTATATAAATTAAATATATATATATATAAATATTTCGCTCGCTTTAATTTCTTTTTCGGAAAAAATAAATTCTTTGAATAACTGATCAATTTGTTTAGGCCGTATAGCTATTGAAATTGTATGGATTTTTCGTGATTGTATGCACATAAGTCCATTGAAAATGTAGGTGACAAATGATTGCTTATATATTTCACTATTTTACTTGACTGACAATTAATTATCGCTGTTCGGTGCATGATTTCTAATGCGACGGGAGAAAATCACGAATCCTCGGTGTAAAATAGTCAAACATCAGAACGATAAAAAAACATGTAGCTTCAAGTCTAACATGATCGGCATAAACGTTTTGACTTGAAACGAGAAATACATTTTACGCTGTTCCGCGCCTAATATAAATTATACTTTGCTTGAACCTTTTGCTAGTTGAACAACAATAATTGTGATATTTGATTGTGGAATAAACAACAAACAAAAAATAGAATTTAAAATTAATAAGCAATAAATGAATAACAAATAAAAGGTACATGTATTACCGTTCAAGGCTAACAATTGTCAGATTCAGCACCGTCAACACCGCAGTCATCATTTCTATAAATCCAGAAAGTTTGCAGAGAAAACTTCCAAGGTGCCAGTGATCAATGAAGTGTCGGCTCAGCTCATAAGGCACACATATGACCAAGAACAAAATATCCGACGACGCCAGACTCAACAGAAACATTGTGGTATTCGTACGTTGTTTAATGTCACCGACGATAGCAAATATAACAAGACTATTGCCGACAACGCCAAGTACCAGCGCCAAACCGTAAATTATAACGGTGGGTATGTAGTCGTCCTCATCTAGCCACGTTTTTCTAAGTTGGGACAGATCACCTTTGTAATAAAACCGGTTAGAGTCGTCTGGTAAGTCCTCGTACACAGGTGGTATATTCGTGTATAATTCATCCTCGTTTAACACGCTCACGCTATATTGTGCGCCTTCATAGAACGTTTTGTTGTGCATTTTTATGTTACAGTTTTATGTTGTACAAACATAATAACATTTGCCAACATAATACTAATGTAACGACAATTTTCATTCACATAGAAATATTTCCAAACCTAGTAAAAAAGATTATTGTTGTTCATCGTCGCTTCTATGAATATAAAAAATACCGAACACGTTTCCAACCTAAAAGGATATTTACGTTCTAAGAAACAAGTTCTCAATCGTAAATAGAATAAACGTTGTATCAAACAAGTTATTTGCGTATTTACGCTATTGCACCTCTTAATATAGCGATATAAAAATGCATCTTTAATATCTGTAATATTCCTCATCAAGCTTTCAAACAAACAGGCCTCTTTGCCTCCCAAAACTACAAGAAGAGCTAATTGAAAACTCTATTCCTCTAGGCACTGTCGCGAGTTATTGGAATAGGATGACGTTTGACAAAAGCCTTCGCATAACCCAATGGGAGAATATTCGCAAATTGGCTTGTATTGCCTTTATCGTCTTGTAAATAAGTAAAGTCTTCATAGATATAATGTTCATTTAAGTTCTGTACACTGCACGCCTATTTAGGGACGTAATTTATTTATAAGATAATTACTTTATCGTTTTTCATGTCCCCGTTATATTAAACGCTACGGAAGTATGTTTCTCAATTATACATGGCCACAACATTGTTAATAGTCTTAAATACTGGAAAATCAATGTGTCTTTGCTTTTATAAACGATATATGATAAGCAGACACCATACACGTAATGTTATAATAATTAAAAGTATACATGTAAATCCTTTTAAACATAAGCTCTTAAATAAATAAGATAAAAACAAAGTATTATATTTGGTAATTGAATTAATGCTAATAATTTATAGTGAAGCAATCTACAAATCGGAGAAAACTATGCTGTGTTGAACGACAAAACATTTAATAGTAAAGTGCTGGAAGAAGTATAAGACTTAGCAAATCATTGGCAAGGAAAAGGGAATGATCAGAAGTTTATAAAGGTTGCAAGATGGCATAATGTTACGAGTACATAAATACATGTACATAGTAAAAATGTCAACTTGACCTCAATTTAAAGACTCGACAAATTGTGAAAAATGCTAGCTTCTCTGCTCCCGATGTCACTAAATGTTTGCTTTAAATAACGCAACGAAATAGCATGCCAAGTATCCTTTTGTTCGTCGGCCGGCTTGTTAGAATCTTTAAATAAAAGGGTATGATTAGAGAATCTTTAAACGATACACAATGCAACAAAAAATGTTTAAACTACGCAGTGATGAACTATATGTTTTGTCTCCACTGATTCTGCTGGTTTTATGGCATAAGGCAAATGTTTACATTTAAAATTATACCTTCACAATACGACATGTATACGAAACACAAATGGATTCTAAAGCGAAGATAAGTTTAATCACATCAAGTTTAAGAACATTATGTTTACAGAATATGCTAAACCGTGTTACATATAAACTATAGCAAGAACGGTCTTCTCATATTAAACTTTATTAAGATAACATTTTAAGGGTTTGATTATATTTTCTTTAGCAGACCAAGTGCATTATAATTGTGTGAAAACATGACATCGTCATCGTGATCGTCAAAGTCAAACGATAGTGAACAACTTCAGAAATAATTAGGCATTGTTTCGTAAATTAAACGTAGTTTCGTTAAAAAGTATTGTGCTAAATAACGATCTGACACTCATAGACGGATTATTGCATATTTTATAACTTGTATATAAGAAATCAGTCAGTAATTTGAATAAGGTCTCACCTCCTTGTAATCGAAAGTCTTGAATTTGTTTGATACAATATGTTCTGCAATGAGTGCAAGATCCTCGCATGTACAACGGATATGACATATTAACAACATACTTTTTATTATCAAGCTTAGTTATTTGTAGCATAAAATGACCGAAACGAAGCTGGAAATACAACCACGGACATATTTCAAATATTTACTAAATAATTAATAGTTAAGTAAACATAAAAGCTTAACAAAAAGTCGTAACAGTCATTTTATATTGAGCGCAAACCACAATTGTTACAAAATGCTTTTACAATGCATGTTAACATACTCTCAATAAAATACATTCATAATAATCAGTTCGTTCAATACTTACCTGCGTCGTTTCATTAGAATTAATATTTATTTTTAAGATTGTTTACTTAAATGTTAAAAACAACGCATGTACGTTGGGTTATTTAAAAAAATCCCTTAATGCTGTTTAGTATTAGTTTGATCTATAGTTTAAGTTCTTCAGTACACTTTTATTATTCAAAAGTCGATTAATCGTACCATTGGATTATGTCTTCCTTATCTTCTTGTAATGTAAATGCATGCAAACGTCAAAGATGGGAACAAACCAACGATGACTTATGCTTAAACAACACGCGACCCTGTGGTGTTATTCTTCTGTATTTTATCTTTGTTTTAGAACAAATATTTCTAGACAATTTTAAAGATTACCAATGACAAAATAAACATGTTTGAATATATGCAAACGTAATCAATCCTGGCGCTGTACCGATATCGAGTACTGTTTAAGTTGCCTTCCTTGATAAAACGAATCGAGAACGAGACTGACGAAGTGACTAAGATAGACATACTGATTTTGCTAGTAAATATTTATATATAATACATATAATAAATTTATTAAAGAAAAAATAAGACGTGGGTTTAACCTATCTAAGTTAACAAAAGTATAACATAATGAAAACATGCAGTTCATTCATGCAGTTTTGATTATGTTGCAGAGTTAAAGTTAACTAGGATACCCGTTGATCGGGAAGGATTCGACAATTAGCGCGACCAAAATACTATTAAGGCCAATTGCTCTCTAACTTGATCTTCTGAATATTGCGTATGCGTTTAATCAGAATCTGAAAAGTGAAGTCATTGAATATATTGTGAAAAAATTACAAATCATATGTGATACCAAACATAATCCCGGACTTTGTCATCAGTGAGTGCGTGTTGTGCAATGCAATGTTAATCAATAAATAATAATTCTGTCTTCTTCGGCCACTATTTAATTGATTTACAGATTGTTTTATTCACGAAACATTAAATTAAGCTCTGAAAAAAGGAGAACAAAAGATTCAGGGTTGGTTATGTCTGAGAATCCATATTTGTTTTGTTCAGTATGTTTTCTGTTTCATTGAAATTGGATTCACAATACCATAACAATTGAAAATATGAAAAGAAAGAACATAAAATTAAAATGACGTATTACAGTCCTAAAACCTTAAAATGTGTGATTCTCAATTCAGACTCCATTTTAGTGTAGTTTAAACATGTACATAAATAATAATATATTTACGAGTTATGTTGTGTGTGTTGGAAGTCACGTTTTTGTGAGCTCTCGTATTTTCGTGGATATGTGAAAGATAAATTGGCCACATATGGTTAAAACTGGACATATCTACAGATAAGTGAATTATAAATATTAATATTATATTTTTATCGCATAATGATGATATATTTGAAGGATATTTGACAATATTGGTGACACTTTTGTGCAATTATTCATAGGAATGTAACATTGTAAATTTCGCTCATCGTGAATTTCATGAATTTCGCTCACCGTCTATCAGCTGTGCTAGTATAAGCTAATCCCATCCAATTATCGGGTAATGTGTCGGTTTCAATACGGAACAATAATACTGGATTTAATCCTCTGAAATCACTACAGTTAAACTGCTGTATATCGGTCTAATATGGCAACTTGCATGTATGAACTTGATGATATCCCCGACGAAGGTCACTGGGAAAATGCAAAAAGGCGCAAGCGAAATACAGGTGAACATCCGGCACTTGTTGTGGATGAGAACTCCTTGAGTAAATCACTGTCGTTAATATATGAAGAACTAAAATCTATAAAAGCAGATACAAGTCATACCCAACAACTACTTGCCTCACAAATTGAGAACATTACACATATAAATAAGAAATTGAATGAGGTCACCGGGGTTGTAAATACACAAAGTCTACTTATGAAAACATTAGCTTACAGGTCGATAGATAGTGAGGCCAGAAACAAAAGAAATAATCTATTGTTTTTTGGTGTTGGTGAAACGAAAAATGAAAACTGTTTTAGCGTAGTCCGTACGATATTAAGTGAATGTTTGGGTCTTGATAGTGACAATATGTACCTGGTTAGAGCACATCGATGTGGAAAATTCAAACAAAATAATTCAAGGCCAATTATTGTGTGTTTTCGGGACTTTCCGGACGTTGAACTTGTAATGAGTAGTGTCTATCGATTAAAGGGTACAAGGTACTCTATAGATAGGGACTTCCCGCTAGAGATTCGCCTAGCACGTAAGCGACTATGGCAAGCATTCCATGATCTCAAATCAAAACATCCGAACTCTAAAGTACAAATGCTGTACCCTGCTAAACTGGTACTTGACAAGCAGGTGATCCGAGATGAATTACCAGACTGGTTCTCCACCCTTGGTCAAAACAGGTTAATCAATATGAGTAGTATTGACCCTATTGTGAATGGAACCAAACAACAATCGTCAGTCCCTCGGCAAAATGTCCAGAGCTCCATACCAGTGTTCAATTTTTCAATGTCTGATTCACGAAAAAGCACAGCGGAGCCAAATGCACGTATCTTTCAGTTTTCAGCAGCTCATAATCAGACATCACGTTCAGCCACGGATAAGGAGTGTCCAAGTACCCCATCTCTCCAGATGACGTCTAAATCTACAGCAGCGCCAAATACCAATCAGTCACCGAGGTCACACAATGTCAATGAGCACTCGCCTTCTACTGCGCGCAAACCAAGGTCACTTACACGTAGTGATGGTGCCCGCCAGCGCGTGCATTCATCAGCCGTTACAAGCCGAGAGCGCCGAGCAACAAACCGAGTGGCTAGCACTAATACAAATAAAAGTGCTACATTAACCTCCTCGCAACTCCAAGCTAATCGCTCGCAACGCACAAAAAGTACGAACAGCTCTCTAGCGGCGACAATTGTCAATATTGCCAACGCTAGTTCAGTGAAGACGCAGTCGACTTCAAAAACAAAGTCAGGTGAAGTATCGCTACCACGTCCACAAATATCTTCTACTACTGTAGATCCGGCGGGTGTCGCTCCGACAGAGGCCCAAACACCAAATGTTAGTCCGCTGGCTGTCCGTTTAGACCAAGCTGTATAGGGAACGCAGGAGAAGGTCAAATTACGTTTTTCGCTCCTCAATGTTCAGGGTTTAATAACTAAGCGTTTAAATAAACTAAACAGTTGTGAGTTACAATCAGTATTCAATACAAGTGATATAGTTCTGCTGACAGAGACATGGTCGGAAGAATTTATTGACTACAAGGTTGACGGTTTTGAGTATTTCGCGCTTCATCGAGTAAGGAATATCAACAGCAAAAGAAGCTCGGGGGGAATTATGGTTTATGTTAGAAATAATTTAGTAACTGATGATATTGTTTTTACTCAAGACTCCGATGATCTTATGTGGATAAGGATTAACAAAACTCAATTAGGGTTATCAGACGATTTGTTTATTGGCTTATGTTATATTGTCCCAGAATCCAGTGCAAGATTCAATCTATATGAAAACAATCCATTTGATAGAATATTGGAATCGATCGTGAAAATTAAAAGTGTATCTAATAGTGCCCAATTGATACTGTGTGGTGATTTTAACAGTCGTACATCTGATCTGCCAGATTTTGTCACTAACGATGTTTATTTAGATTATTTACCTTTACCCGATGATTATGAAATTGATGTATATTTACCTAGATTTTCACAGGACAATTGTGTTAATAACAATGGCAGTTTGTTAATTGATATGTGCATTCAGTCGGGCTTACGAATCTTAAACGGCAGGGTAGGAAACGATAACGGTATTGGAAAATGCACTTATATTGGAAGCAGAGGCTCAAGTCTCATCGATTATGTTTTAACAATGCCGGATTGTATGCAAATGTTTAACATTTTCAAAGTAGAAGATCCAAATGTTCTATCGGATCACTGTGTTATATATTTTGAATATGAATATACTTTAAATACAAATAGTATTAACAGCACAACATGCAATGAAGGGTGTACTACGCTTCAATACAAGTTTGTTTGGAATAAAGACCATGAAATTGATTTTCTCGATGCACTTAGAAGTGAGGCTACCCAAAACAATTTTTTAGCAATATTGAATGCACTTGACAATGTACATGAAAGTAAGCATGCCTTAAACACATGTGTTATTGATTTTGTTGAAATTGTTGAGGGAGTAGCTGTCCCGTATTTTAAGAAACAAACAAGGAATAAAACTAACAATAATAACAATAGCAACAACAACAACAATAAATGGTACGATGATAATTGTAGAAATAAAAAGCTGCATTTCAATTATACGTTAAACAAATTTCGACAATGTAACTCGAATCAGAATAGAATTGAGTTAGTTAAGGCTAGAAGTGACTACAAGAAAACATTACGTAAGTGTAAATTTGAATATGATAATAAACAATCAAAACTGCTAGATACTAATCGTGTAAAAAATGCGAAAGAATATTGGAAAATGTTGAAACAAAGTGCTGGCCTACCTACACCAAACATACCTATATCTTGTTTTGAACAATATTTTGAGAGTATAAATAATCCAAATGATCACTTCTTTAATCCAAATGAAGACGTGTTATATTTTAATGAGAGGTTTGTTAAACAAGAATTTCAAGTAATGTTTGATGAGCTTGAATGTGAAATAAGTCAGGAAGAAATTAATAAAGCAATACAACAATTAAAAGGTGGGCGTAGCGCCGGGCCTGATAAAATGATCAATGAATTTTTTATGTTCGGACATACAGCTTTTTCGCATTGCCTACTTTCTATATTTAATAAAGTTCTTTCATTGGGGTATTTCCCGGAAACATGGTCGGAGGGTTTTATAGTTCCGCTACATAAAAAAGGGAGTATTAATAATTGCAATAATTATCGTGGCATAACTCTATTAAGCTCAATGGGTAAACTGTTCACTAGAATTGTTAGCAATCGAATTGATTCATGGGCCGAAAAGTATTTTGTCTATGTTGAAGCGCAAGCTGGTTTCAGAAAGGGCATGAGCACTACAGATAATATTTTTGTTTTGCATGGCCTTATAACACATATGATCAACAATAACAAACAATTATATTGCGGTTTTGTCGATTTTAGCAAAGCATTTGATTATGTGGTCAGACCAAACCTGTGGTCTAAACTTATTCGTCTTGGGGTAAGAGGCAAAATGCTTAATGTTATAAAAAGTATGTATGACTCCATAAAATCCAAAATTAAAATTCATAACACAGTTGGAAAAGATTTTAACTGCATTTTGGGGGTAAGACAAGGTGAGTGTTTATCACCATTGCTTTTTTCTCTATTTTTAAACGATTTAGAAGAAACTTTCATCTTAAAGGGGTATGAAGGGGTCGATCTTGTGATGTTTCAAATATTCATTCTCTTATACGCTGATGATATTGTATTATTTGCGGATACACCTCAAGGTCTACAATGTGGTTTCGAAATTCTTAGTGACTACTGTCAAAAATGGCAATTAAAAGTTAATGTAAACAAAACGAAGGTAATTGTGTTTCGGAAAGCGGGACCACTTTCAAGGAACTTACAATTTACATATAATAATGAAAATATTGAAATTGTTAGTAATATGTCTTATCTTGGAGTAGTCTTTACAAGTGGTGGATCTTTCAACCAGACGCAAATAACATTAGCAGGGCAAGCACGGAAGGCCATTTTTAAACTAAAAAAATACCTATATACCTTCACAAATATTACTGTAAGTCATCAATTAGCATTGTTTGATAAACTCATTCAACCAATTTTAAACTACGGTTGCGAAGTGTGGGGCTTTCATAATGCACAAAATATTGAACGTCTTCATACTCAATTTTGTAAAAATATTTTAGGTGTTAAAAAGGCAACTCAAAATGATTTCGTTTACTGTGAGTTAGGGCGACATTCACTTATTGTAAGTAGATATTTCAAAATAATTAAATACTGGTTTAAAATAATAGAAAGCAAAGAAAATAAGTATATTAAACTTACATATAAAATGATGAAAAATGACTTTGAATTGACACCGTCTAAAAAAAGCTGGGTTAGTTCGTTGCATCTATTGTTGTCAAGTTTAGGGTTTTTAGAGGTATGGGTACAACAAGGAGTAGGACATAAAGATGTATTCTTGTCATTATTCAAACAAAGAATGAAGGATTGTTTTTATCAAAATATGAATTCACGATTAACGGCATCTAGTAGAGCTTTGTTTTATAGGCATCTCAACATAAACAATGATTTAAAAATGTACCTTACAAGCATCTCCAATGAAAACCACCGTATTGCTCTTTCTAAACTCAGAGTATCATCTCATCGATTAATAGTTGAATCTGGCCGCTGGCATAAACCTATTTCTATTCCATATAATGAAAGAAAATGTACCAATTGTCAAAAAATTGATGACGAATATCATTTTATTTTAGAATGTTCGTTATTAACTGACTTAAGGAAGAGATATATAAATAAAAAGTATTGGCTGCGGCCTAATATGCACAAATTTATTGCACTTATGAATACACAAGATGCACTTACTCTAAGAAAAGTAGCTTCTTTTACTTTTTTTGGTTTTAAAGTAAAGAATTAACACGTTAATTAATAATATAAGTACTGTTTTCCATAAGATTAAGGCTCCTATATATCGTGACCTAGATAATTAATCATATGAATAAACAACACATTTAGGTATGTTTTGTTTATGTTCATAATACTTTGGATTCCTAAATTTAACTGTCTTCATCATTACATTATGATTATATGATTATACTATGTGTTTCGTTATGTTTTATATCTCTGATGCTAAGTATTTATTGCTCTAATTACCGAATAAGTTCTTTAATTGGTTTCGATAGGACTTACTGATCGGTAATTATATGTTGATCGCTTCTGTTTATTGTGTTTCATGTAAGGAATTATATGATGATTATTGTTATTTAAGGACTTTTTTATAATTATTGTTTATCATGCATAATGAGCTTCTCCGCTTTTGTCATGATTTAAAAAGGAGTTGTTCATGTACGTCATGTATGTTTTTGTTTACTTGCGAGTGTGTGTATGAGACTGCGTGTGTGATATGACGAATATCTTTCTATTTTAGAATGTTCTTTATTAACTGACTTACTGATCGATAACTATATGTTGATCGCTTCTGTTTATTGTGTTTCATGTAAGGAATTATATGATTATTGTTGTTATTTAAGGATTTATTATTATTATTATTATTATTATTGTTTCTCATGCATAAAATGCTTCTCCGCTTTTGTCATGATTTAAAAAAAAAATGTGTTCATGTACGTGCATGTATGTTTCTGTTTACTTGTGAGTGTGTGTATGGGATTGCGTGTGTGTGTTTGTGTGTGTCTGTGTGCGTGTATGTATGTGTGTGTTTGTGTGTGTATCCATGGGTGTGTGCGTGCGAGTGTGTGTGTTTAAATTGCATTTTGCGTTTGTTTCCTTTTGTTTATTTGTTGTGAAAATATGCTGTCCTCATGTGCCTCATATGGCGTATTGGATCGAAATAAACACATATCTATCTAAATATTAATAATAATGGCATATCTTATATGTCTTATTAACATCTTAAAACCATTGAAATCCACTGGTCGTTGTGACCGGCTTTGGGCTAAATTTAATTCGACTGCACACGAAATTGAAATTATATTGGAACACAATTATGTTTGTATTTCGCAAAAGGTTAATGATATACAAACAGTGCTCTTCTTTTATATTTTTCAAACTGCTAATTTAAACCAATTCCCCAGTGAGTAGAATATATTATGTCAAACGCAAACAAGCGTATCTCCGTCTGAACTATAGCCATTTTAAGATAGCGGTACGCATTTGTCTTTAATGAGAAAAAATATCACAACTGAGGCAACAAATAAGTACAGACACAATGCCAGCGAATACAACGTTATATTTCATACTGAGATAAACTTATGGAAATGTTAAATTGTGATAGTTTAGTTGTTGTGTTCTTTTAATCTCTCTCATATATTTCTTTTCAGAACAAAGATCAAGCCCGTATATGACAATAAGTAATTATGTTGTAATAACATCAATATTATATTTTTCTGAACCGTTGAGTGATTTGATGTAAACATATGGTCCAATTAAATTAAAATAATTATACTTCAATTAATGTAAAGGATGATCACCCATGACCTATAGAGCGATGCAATATTAATTACGACGGATTGTGAACGAGTGTATGCGATCACAAATAAAAGTCTCTGGTGTTTTCCAAATATCTCGTTTCTAATTAAATGATGCTGTATTCGACTTTTTTTGCATTTTATTTATAAGGCATCACGTTCAGTCTGGTACGAGAAGCTCGGAAGTACGTTTCATTCTTAATCCATACGATATCTTTAATATATATTTATATATATAATATGTTTCTGAATGGCGATATTCTATACAAACATAACAACTGCGTCTTATAGAAAAAATGCATTCATGGTCATTCCAGTCATTCCAAGAAAATCAATCAAAGATTCGCGACGAATACAACCCTTATAAAATTATTTGTGAAAATGTTTGTCTCAAACAGAAAGAACAATAAGATTCTCTTTCACAGATTGTTTGTAATGAAAATCCATCATTCCTGATATTAATTGTGGACCTAAGTCATCAAATGCCCGTCGAGACGTAAAGTTATTTTGTTTCTGGAATTATAATACTGCCTTAAAGAAAAACTCCACCTTCTCTAAAATATTTAGGTAAGACCTTCCAAAGAAACTTTAGAATAAAGGAAACATGAAACCGTATTTACATTTCCATCAAAAGAATGAGTGTTAACAGTTGCTAGTCTGTTTAAGACAAGTTCAAATTAATTGTACGTATAATACATGAAATCAGAAGACACTCCTCAGCACCAAATATAAAGAAAATTGTTAGAACTGGTGTCACCATCTTGGAACGACATGTGGGAAGCATTGAGCGCTTGACTCATAATTGTATGACTGCAAACATCAGATGCAAAACGAAAAAAAACCCGTTATCCTTAAATTGTTAGTAAGCTCTAACAGGAATTTAAGATATCCCAAGTTCGACAACTCCGATTACAAGAAATGTGTCTTAATGTACAATGTTCACAAGCTATTTATGTACATAAATAATATTTTTATGAAGCTCAAATTAAGCAACCTAGCTGAAACTAACATTATGCAAATTATATCTCACGTATACATATTTTATTCGTTGTGACGCTTTAAAACGATACGGTCGATTTGTACCTATGAACCCTGTTAAGCAATGTTGATTGCGATTTACCTAACACAGTTATGAATACTAGAAATAACCATAAGAACAATACTTATCTTGACATCTATACACTTCTTTTGAAGCGATTCTCTATACTCAAACATAATCGATTTTTTTTGCACCAATAATGCAAACTATTTAGGTCAAACAATAGCCGTTAACAATCTTTTTTGAAATTGGGTGTGAGCAACAATTGAGATTTTTGCACACTGTTTGAAATGGTGAGGGATTTTCCGGAAATTGTTTGCGGTACGTTGGTCTGGTTTATAACTTCCACATCATTAATAATGAGGTCGCGGCCTTCGAACGGTCCATGAAAAACATAGAGGGCTTTACTCACTCATTTTTTGAAAAAAACTAACAACAATTCTTAAAGGAAAATTGATTATAATGCATTCGTTGGTAGTATATTGCAAATAAATTCAATATATTACAGTTCAATAATATCGAAAACAGACTCAACTTCCGATAGTTTTTAAAAAGTCGACATTTTCAAACAAGCTCATAAGCTTCTGGAAAAAATGTAATTGCGATAGTAAAGTGTTGTTTTTAATCTCTATCATCTATTGCATAGATTTAGCGTGAATATGCTCCAATTAAATCTTAAAATATAACTATGCATCCTTTATTGTACAGGACGTTCACCCATGAACTTTACGACCGATGTTATATAAATTACGACGTGTTGTAAACTAGCGTGTGAGATCACATTTCAAAGTCTCTTGTGGTTTCAAATCATCACAGTTCTTATTTAATTATGCTTTAGTCGACATTATTTCTTTGTATTTTATTTATAAGACTTCAAGTTCAGTCTGGTCAAATGCGACTTAACGAAGCTCAGAAGTATATCTCATTCTTGCTCTTAACGACATCTGTTATGTGCAGGGACTCGCACAAAGATTTTCGTATTTTTGATAAATGTCATACTTACATTCCCGTACATACTTTCATGGATATCAATGGAAATATATTGATATCTATTTTCATTGTCAAACTAATATTAGCGTCTAATAAAAGCTCTTATTGGTCATTTACTTTGAAATATCTAGATCATACCAAGTTTGTAAATAAAATAAAACGCATTGAAATATATTTACTAACACAACTGTAATATATTGAAAAGTTTAAAATAATATAATAACAAGAAAAAATATAGGTCAACATGTGCCTTACCTTGGTTCATGTAGAAGAAAAAGCTAACAAGCTTCTACTACACCAAACAGGTTTTCGAATTCGGACGGTATTTTAAATGCTTTATCGTTAATACACGCGTATGCTTAATTATGGATGAAAATAGTAGCAAACGCTTTATAATTTTTCCGATCTCGATTGAAGAATATCTATTATGGAAAACATATTTTCGTAGTCAGAATATGATGACACGGTTAACAAGTATCTTTAAGTTGAAAATGCATGACACTTAACTTTATTTGATATTTTGTGTAAACTATTCTTATAGTTACCAATGCGATATGCCGTTAAGATTTTAAAAAGATTTTTCGTAGAGGAATATATAAAATGCAAACAAAAAACAAGTAAATTCTTAAATGGCGGTTTCCACGCTGACATCGAATGGTCTCATCGCATAATATGAGTGTTTTATAATATATTGGGTGTTTCCGACATTTCATTTTATACCCCATGAAGCTGTATCAATTATATGCATGTTGTAAGAATATCGATGGTTAGTTACATAAGTAAATTGTATGGTCGTCAATCGTGATATATACATGTATTTCATGATTTGTAAGTATCCACACCAGCAAATACGATTCAGAAATAAAGCAAGCCACACGCTATCTAAATGCAAAGACTCAATATATGCCTTTGACATGTGGACAGTGTATGATGCCTTATTCATTTCAATATTGGACATATGTTGTTGCATCTAATAACAGAATACGGGGCGTGTTCAGAGATTCCATTCATCAACTCGATACAATTATTCCGCCATGCT
>VMBQ01011468.1:0-22887 GCA_007657795.1 Dreissena rostriformis | reverse complement strand
AAGTGCTCGTATTCTGAGTAATTGACGATCTACAGACGAACGTAATGTCATCCCCTATTCGCGCATGCGCAATGATAGGAACGCCGGAAAACGTAATCTGAAGAAGTGAAAAATGCTTGGTTATTTTCAAGCCATTCTCAGAGAGAGGTGTGAGCTTTTAACCGTTTCTAAACCAGTCCATATCGTCTGGAGCGTAATGTTCGCCAGAGACCTTTCAGTGTAGCACGTCACGGTCTTCTCTTTCGCCTAACCCACGGCGTAACAACAGTTCATTAACCACTCCATTATTGTTAACCCCGAAATGCAGACTCTCCGTTGCGGTATCAATCACTCTTCGTTATATCACAGTTATTTCATAAACGAAGGCGCAATACAAGAATGACAGGCAACAGTTATGAGGAAAGATGTGTCAGAATGTATCACACATGGAACATTAGCGCCATTAAGTACCAATGCGCTCGTTTTGAGTTCAGATGCAATAGGCAACGCATATAAAAGGAAACCACCGCTCATGATTGTATTTTAATTGTGTATTCGCAATAGTGTCTGTAAATTAACTTCTATTCTGTGCATTCTCCGGATGACACACCAAAAGTTACAAATGCTGCAAATGCTTTGTTAAGTCACACACACTTACTTAATGAAGAATACCATCGGTACCCGTGTCATCGCCGATACTTGAACGTTTTGGTGCCTGTCACCTCTGCGTTGTAAATGTATCCTCTTTTATACAACAAACGACTAAGTTTTTTACACAGTTAATAATATGAAGATTTCTGTTGAAATGCATATTTTAATACATGTACGTATAATTCAATCATTCTACCAAATAGAAATGTATAATGGGTATCGAACAAGTAAGAAAACGTACACACTTATTATGTTTATGCGACCTGAGAACTGTTCAGTATTGAACGATTAGCAAGTTTTCATGCACTTAGGTCCACTTACTTTATAACGCAACACGGCTAATATATGTTGAAAAGGAAGTAAGTTCGTTAAATATAGATTTATACTATACACAAAAAGCGATTTCCACGTCAAGCATGTTGAATAATTTTTTTCTTAACGTAAATTTAACACTGCGACTTTTTATGTTAGTCATTGTCTCATATATATAAAGTTTTTTAATTAATTATTCAATTAAATTCATCGCAACTTGATAGATACGGTATCCGCATAGCGAACGTGAGGTAAATGGTTTCTCTCCCTAGTGTGGGATCGTTCTTTTGATCGTTCCAAAGACGCCATTTATTGGTTCTACCCAAGGATTGGACTCGAGTGTCTTTATAACCCTAATCTATCAATGCAATGGAGCTAAAATATATAGATTTAAACTTAATTTAACTAAGCAAATGTCTTCTTTAAACTATTACCAATCCAACGTATACACGAAATAAATCCAGTCTTTTAAATTAAACGTCGAGACACAAGTAATATGAAGGTCCTTCATTATGATACATATAATAAACGTTCCTACTTCCTGCGTTCCTGCGTCAAAATAAGAATAACATGTTCGAAATACTATGCATTGGCCTATTTTAAAATTATTAATTGTCCCGCTCAGATTATTCTTAACGCGTAATAAAGGCTAGCCTACATGTATATAACTACCAAACTTGATGAACCTCTTAACAACAGTCGATATGAAATTGGAAAAATAAGGTATTGTTGATTTATATTGAATTAAGTTTGTTGAAGAACTACATAGTAAACCAACAACATTGCGTGTGATACGTCTCCTTATTATTAGTCGAGATGTAATATATGTGAATGTTAATACAATAATAGCAAACTGCATTGCCTTGTTCGGGCATAATTAGACTTAGATAATTGCTGCTTACGACAGGCGTAATATAAAACAACAATATTATTTGATTACTGAAATTTGCAGAATAATTTGAAACGATAATTCGTATTTGTTTTAACATGCTTTACATTAAGTTGTTATGCTACCATACTTTAATAAGCTAGACAGATCAAGATACCGTTTCCTTCTTTCTAATTACATCGCAATTGCATCTTCTCTCGCATCTCGCATTGAAGAATTATGCTGGACACCACATTGCATGAATAAAACATATCCCGGAGCGTGATATGCGGATTTAAATTATTCCAAAAGTGCACAAGAAACGCAAATAGCCGTTTTTAAGGCGAAGTCAGCGTCATTATACTCTAAATAATGGAGGAAAAT
This sequence comes from Dreissena rostriformis, assembly GCA_007657795.1. Lineage (NCBI taxonomy): Eukaryota > Metazoa > Mollusca > Bivalvia > Myida > Dreissenidae > Dreissena > Dreissena rostriformis. The sequence goes on along the minus strand of VMBQ01011468.1, from coordinate 20,693 downwards.
TACTAATGTCATTCATTTGTTTCTTCCGTGGTTAATGTAATTAAGGATTTAAAGTTTATTACCAAGCTCCCGTATAGAAGAAAATTCAGATGGACGTTATCCTGTCACGTACTATTTGTTATATTCATATTATTAATNGCAATCTTATTTTCAATGAGGCCTTCAAACAACTATGGTATGTATAATGCTATTTGAATTATCATGCGAACATGTATATATATGTTGATAAGAATATATATATATATAATCTTATATATATATACATATATATATAAACTACTCACAATGGGTATAATACTAACTGAAATAACACATTAAAATAAATCTCGACTCGTTAAAATCATAGGTTGTGTAGATTTCTTTCTTTATTTTCGTAGATTATATACACTTTATTTCTGTCGACAGATATAATAAATGCCTTTTTACTATACTAGGAACTCGTAAAAGAGCCATAAAGTAGAAGGCGTTGTACCTAGAGAAAATTATCTAGTCATTNTTTTGCTATGTTGAACAATCTATAGTTCGTATTTGGCTATGTTGAACAATCTATAGTTCGTATTTTGCTATGTTGAACAATCTATAGTTCGTATTTTGCTATATTGAACAATCTATAGTTCGTATTTTGCTATGTTGAACAATCTATAGTTCGTATTTTGCTATGTTGAACAATCTATAGTTTGGTAAGTTTGGTCCAACTGCATGCATTGCATGTTTTAATTATTAAATTTGAAACATAAGATACGAAATTGCATTGCATGGTCAATAAATGAACCATTAAGACAAAATACAACAAGAAAAAACCCAATCAATTCTACCAGGCAACACTTGCTAGTGGTGTTATATTACCTTCTTAGATCATCGAACTGACACTGCCGCGTCGTTGTTGGGTATGCCTTTGCTGTAAATTTCCGAATACAGTTTATAATTCGACTGGTGTACTTTTAAGAAGTAGGGAGTGTTCAGGTAATTGAACTGCAATCTCGTGTTCGAATTATATCCTATAATTCAAGAGAAACTAATACAGTAACAAACCATTGATCTCGTTAGTATGAGAACTTATGTTATTGATCGTTTAGTTTTGCACCCATGTAACAGGTATATGAGACCACCTCACGCACGGATGTACGTCAAACTGTATCACGATAATGTTTCATGTATGCGCACGAAAATGAATTACGTAAACATTTTACCATCCAAAACACAAATCCGTCGTTGAAATCTGCAAAACAAAAGATAGGGTAACTCATTGTGCGCAAAGCTCTGTTAGTATAAATTCCGTCGGAACAAATCTTTTTCGAACCGAAATAAAGTTAAAATGCATCAGTTACAGATAAAATGAGTTCAGTTGAATACAGGTTATTAACGTTCGTACGAAGTAATAGAATCTTTAAAAATGCAATTGAAGATGTGCTGTGGTCCCATGTTTTAATATTCAACTGGACCACACACTTATCAATTCATTAAAGGCGATAATTAGTTTAAGGAATGTAAAGTACCTCAGTCCAACCAATAATGTGTGTGCATTCAATACTTTTGTGATTTTCATATACCTTATGTTACCGACTAAAATAAAATTCCATACTTGCACAAATGTCAAAATGCTTTAATGTAAGAATACGAAAAAATAAGTTTATGCGGGGCAAGATATCGTTACATTTTACTTATAAATATTGAATTCTCAATATGAGACCCTGCATAGTATGCATCATGTAAAAAATAAATAAAACAGGTTACCAAGGAAACATAAAGGGAAATGCTCGTCAACGGTTTTCTCGTATCCTAAATTAAGTAAAAGTATCCATTTAAAGACTGATATTATACCAAACAATATTAGCACCTTTAAAACACACGTTGGCAACGGATACATTCATTATAAGAATACGAGTTCATGTTCTTATTAAAAAATATGATCTACTAGTATATCTACTTTATATAATATGTCTACCTTAAACATCCTAATTACTTGGTATTATATTCGTGGTTGGATGCTGGTTATTAATCAGTTGATATGATTCCTTACTTCCATGCTTTTTTTGCAAGTGATGGAACACATCTAACATTATTTCATTAGTGTATTTAATCGCAAAAGTAAGATCACGTTCAGTTTTCAGGATTATATGGCATATGCTACTTCAATTAGTTATTCTAGTATGTAATAATACCTACCAAAGCAATCATCGTATCAGTGGTGGCAAAAGTGCTCATGTGATGTCATCACTTGGTGTCCACACGTTATATTACTTTTAGCATTATGGGATTTAATTTGATATCCTATCTGAAGGTGTTTATCGTTTAAAATCACTTGATAAAATGGGGATTAGAGCATATACAAACAGACCAGAACATAACATAACATAAAAGTTCATTTTGAGCTAAGCATATAAAGCTCATCATAACTAACATACTTGTACAAGAACAGCATGCGTTTGAAGTTAATACAAAACACACACCAAATTGAAGATTAATCAATATAAATAGACAGGAAATACAAAGTTTTCGTGAGAATGTCAAATTGATTAGGTTAATACATATTGACCACACTATGCCAAGCGTAAAGTTAAATAATTTCAACAGGTATTACATTATTCCAAGTGTTTGCTCTTTGTGAAAACAATATTGTTGTTTAATACTGCATACATATGATGTTTGTTCTTATTTTAAAGCATTTTAAGCTAAACATGGCTTATTTAAAAATAAAATAAAATGAGCCATTAATGAGTTCAATGAATTGAACATATTTGGACGGATTCTATAATACTTTGGAAATAATGTATTCCTAACATCAAAGTAATACGAGCATTTAAGAACAAAGGGATATTCATCCTCGATGGAACTAAGTTTGCATATCGCACCATTGCGTTGATCTCTTACAGTGTTCTGGTGTGTTCCCGTTACTCAATAATTTGTGAGACGAAACACGCAATTTAACAAATATGTTGCTATGCTTTTTATTTTCAAAATATCAAGATACGATATCTTTCAAATACTGGTTAAGTTCCTTATATACATTCATTGAGCTACATGATGTGACACTGACATTCCAGTTAGTGGCATACTGGTCTGGTAATCTGTTTTTTGTTTGTAATAACGGGATAGATTGATTAGTGTTCAGAGATTCAGGGAATAGCCATACATCGGTAAAACCGGCTTAGTTAAGAATGTCCTGTCTTTTCGATGACTCATTGGTTCTGTTATTTTTGCGTTCAGGTTCTAATGTCTTTAATTGTGCAACATAATTAAAAATACACTTTCGCCGCGGTTTTACTCGTTATGTTACCGTCCATTCACCAATATTGGAAGCGCTGCATATATCTTCCAGGTATGCTAAAAATTAATTTGTAACCGGGTCACAAGTTGAGCGTGGGATAAGGTTTAAAAATATATGGGTCATTATCAAAACACGTATCACCAACATACTTATCAATAATCATTTTAGATATAATCTTCTTTATGTCCGGTTCGCGAGATTGTGTATCCCATTAAATTCTTTTCATTTGGTTTGATACAAATATATATCACATTCAATAGTGGGTCTAGCCTGCGAGTACAGTTCGCATACAATGTCAGAAGTAAATACAGGCCATTAGTGTATGTAATTTAAAGCCTGCGGACACTGTATACACCTTTCCGTTTTAAAATACAAAACATCTTAATTTTATAGTGTCATAAAAAGAGCATGTGTACACAGTCTTTACTAAACCAAAACACAGTTCAGTGTAGTTATTAAAGGTAACAGTTTCATCAACTCACACAAATACAAATACACAACGTACCATTATATAGAACTGCATGGAAACACTGAGCAAGAATGTAGTTTGATAGAATCAAATAGAACATGTTCTTAACAGGTTACTTTTTCGATCGAATTTCTACAGAAATTTGATCTCGAAGTTCATCGAAATTCCGCCTGATAGTGTATACTTTACTAATTGTATACACCACTGATTATTCACAAAACATGTTTTAAACAAACAATTGGATACTGCCACGCCTTTGCACAGAGTCTATGTAGCGTTCATCCCAAACCCTATACCTTAGAATACTAATTGAGTTTGTCAAAACCTTTAATGTATTTCTTTATGTTTTGTCATGCTACCTAAAGGAGGGGGTTTTATGGTGAAACTATGCCTTAGTAACTGATGAATCACTAAATAGTGTTTGATTCTTTCTTTCTTACATGCAGAGCTTAGTGTAACACACAGTGCAACAAAATAAACAAAGACACCACAGCATGTTTACAAATGCACACATTCTACATTCAATCAGTGTACAAGCTAATTCCCCTTGACTTAACACAATACAGTTCATGTTTTCTAGCTGAATGGTTGTTTCTTTAAAATGTAAATCAAATGGAGTCAATAACCATATATAAAATAATGCATAATACATCGCTATTGAATTGTATGATGACGATAGCACATTTTAACAACTATTCTTTCGACAACGATTGATCATGAGTATACAATTTCGAGTTCATAAGGGCATGTTTAGCACTTGTCTATATAATGCCGTTTTGTATCTACCATAGAGTGAGGTTCTCGTGTAAGAATATGTGACTTAACCTGATATTTTCTGAGCAAATATACAGCCACAGTGTTACCTTTAAAACAAAGCTATTTTGTTTCATCAGCACAGTAAAACCAATGAACGTTCTACAGCATCAGTATCATATCAAACAAATTCAAAATTGAAAAAGGATTCAGTATGCTAAAAAATCTTTATAATATCTATATTTTTCTTCATAATGATTTGTTATATAACTTATTAGATAATTTAAATACCTTGTTTCTCTACTCAGCATTGATATAGTTTTATTAATCATTGCTATTGTCACTTCAATTAGATTCTGAAACGTCCGCATATTTTCTTGAATATTTCAATGATGTAATAAATTGTTAGAAGTGTATTTAATAAATATGAAACGTAGAACAAGAAGGCTCTACGACGCTCTGCGAGTTTATGTCTTTGATCAGGAATTCGAGAAAACGATTTGATATGGTAATACAAGAAGAATATTATGGTATATTACTTACATATATAATTTACTCCATTCTTGCTGTTTAATACCGTATTCGATAATCATTTTGTGAGATTTAGACAATAAGAGGTAATCAGAGCCTAGACATTAGGCGCATTACTGGGCAAATATTTGTAAATGACCATTATACCCAATACATACGGCGATTGATCTATTACGTTATTATTTATTTGAAAACATAAAAGCAAAGTTTCGTTGCCAAATGTGTAAATTGCAATAATATAAATAAATAGCAGAAACTAAAGTCAATGCTACGCTATGGCAACATGTTTTGTATTTATGAAGCTACTTTCCGAAGTTGAAGGGGAGGGGGGAGGTAACACATTTAATTTGGATTGGAAAATATTTATTGTTTCATGATTAATTAAAATAACATCTTCTCATACCTAATTCATGCTTGCTATAAAACCGCTGAAACAAAGTTGTCATTCGCAACGGAGTTATAACAACCATTTATTAAGTCGTATGTGTCTATTCTTAGATGAATAATAAGCCATGCATACAATTCAACAAATATACACCTTATTTCTAAAAGGTATGAAAACCTGTTGACTGAGTTTGAATTATAAATAATGTGTAACCGGATAAGAAGTAAACAAGCCAAGTATCTTAAACATTATAAAAAATTGTTTAGAGTTAGTTGCTTGTTTAAATATGTATAAACCGTCACTATTTGTCAATAATGTTAAGTGCACAAACTTAGTAAGTTTCTATTACATAAAGAATCAGGAATTTGCAAATATTTTCACAAAGCATACAACTAGGTTCGCTTTTACCATTTAACAAAGACAATCCTTCGTTTACTGAATAGCTCTTAGAACCAATTTCCTTCTAAAATCCTCCTACTATGGGCATGGACTTTAAACATGCATTTCAATATCAATGTCATGTTCACATAATTGGCATTTTCTATACGAGTTTTCTAATTGTTCATATTGTCCAGTTTCCAGTCTTAATCGCGCAACTCCACATCTAAATTTTGCTCATGGCAAATCTAGATGTTTATAAAGACTTAAAACCTAAAAATATGTTTCTGTTCCACATTAATCTGACAACACACAAATACTTCATCAATCCATTTATATACGTGTTAACAGTTAACGTATTGTAATGGATTAAATTTAATAGCTCGATTATGTGCAGTTGTACATTAGCACTATCTGTATCCGCTGTGGGGAATAAAATGGTTTTGTTATGATATGAAGATTACACGATACAAAATAATTGGTATATGCAATATTCTACTCCCTGAACAATACTCTTGATTTAGTGGAAGACATGTTTTCCGTTAAAGAAACTCGTTATGAAATTCTTGTCTCAAACAGTAAGTAGTGATAGGATTGTGGATCATTCAGAAATGTTATGTTTTACAATTGGAGACTACGGTAGAAAACTTGCGCGAACGGTGGCTACGATCAACTAAAACTTTATTTTTAGACATATCAAATGACATACCTTTTCTACCTACATGCATTCAGCTTACAATGCTCTTTAAGAAAAAAGGATACTCATAGGGATCCCTAAGTGCAAAATGCTGACTTAATGTTTGCCCAAAGTTGAAGGTTACATTAAATTATTTAAGGATTGGAATGAGTAATGTGTGACTTGAAACACAGATAATGGTGGCTTGTAAGTCTTTGTAAGCTCAACAATTTTAATCCTTGTATTGTATTTATAACTTTTATCTTACCGACATGTAGCCTTAAATCCGAGTAAACTGATACCTTACCATTGCGCAAGTTCCCCGCTGTAGTCTAAAATCTTAAAACATAACAATGATTTCTTAGTGAACGTAAATGTTTTCCTTTCATACAGGTCGAGAAAAGAATAACATATTAACTGAAAGCATTCATTTCGCACATTGAATCAAGATGATGTTTTTTAGAGAGCATAGCATAGCATATCTCAATTATTGAGTATACTGTAACCTATATATGCAAACTCTATACGCCATTCGCTCTTGCCGACCGGAGTCGAATCATTGTAAGTATAATTGGATGGGCATAATTCCAGTCGCTTTAAATATTATGATGGGAAAACTAACTGTTCTGCTTGCTGCTTTTGACACGTACCTTGTTATAGTCGACTAATTTATTCTTACGAGACACACGTAATACAATTTATCTGTCTAGTGCAATAACTGATTATGGAACATAAAAACAAATTAAATCTTGGCATAGCTTTAATTTTTAAATGCACAAAATTACTTATTTTCATATTAATTTACATACAATTATTATCGCACCATCTGTATGCATGTTTTAGCATACATTGTAAATCAACCTTAATTTTTATAAAGAATAACAACAGCATCTGCGGACGTGAATACTGATTAACATCATCTTGTCTAATTATGTTTGGTTTCGATTTTATTAAGATTCGTTTTCCAGGAATCAAAATACTTTACGCAATGTGAAATAAATCAACCGTAGATCAGAATAATGCAAAAAAGCAACGACAAAAAAACATTCAACAAAGTGTTAACAGGTTGATGAAAATGTGTTTGTTCTCTGAGCGAAGTACATTAAGCGCCATGGTATTACAATCATCAAGGGAATATGTTTTTAGATTTGTTGTTAAATGAAACGTATTTTACTGTGAAAATAATTGTATATGAATTTATAACAGGCGATGTAATAGTAGTTTAGTCCACTGAAAAAGGCTTGGTTAATGGGAGCCAATAAATGAAAGTAGTAGTTACCTGGTACAACGAAGTCGTTTCTCAACATGGAACTCTTTAATTGAGATTTTGATTTGTTTGTTGTTAAGATATTATTCTGGAGGGAAATAATAAAATTATACTACAATGTTTATAAAAAATAAACAATAGACGGACTATTTAAGAAACTTGTTCACAGTTTGGTAAAATGACAATTTAAAACAANCCGATTATAGACGTCCGGCCCAGCTCAGCCGTGTGTTATTGTCTAAATATATAACATGTTAAATATCATTCATATGCTGGACCTTACCCGATAAACAAGTGTTGTTGGTCGCATTTGCTTATTGTATTTAAACAGCAATAGCGTGCAGACAACACAAAATTGCTGAGACGTGATATAATTCCACAATTAATTATAGAGTCGGTGAACTTTACTTATTTGTTAAAAATATATAATTCGATTACATGTCTACTATGAATAAATAATCTTGTTTATAGTATCCGAAATTGTTATGAACTTATCCCATGTCTACGTACATTGTATATTGAAATAAATGAATCAAGCAATAATCAATTATAGAATTATATTCATATTAATTAAATTTTAGAAATGCATGAGTCCCGAAAGTGTGAAATCTTGTATGTTAACCTTTAAAGCATGAAAAGTAGTTTGTTTCAATTTACCAAACTGCCCCTTATTATAGTTGCATACCCTTACAATTCTTTGGTATTTTATGGTGAGTGTTTGATCATTTTTGTTAAATGCGACCATATTGGTAAAACTAACATTCAAATATAAAGAAAAATATGTTGTATATGTTTGGAAGATTTCGGTAATCAAAATGTGTTATTGAAGAACACAAAACAGTTTTGACAACCTACCTAGCCTATATGTGGAGATTTTAGTTTTTTATGGTGTTAGAGTTTTCGGAATGTTTAAACTTCTGCAAAAGATTTGAACACCTGATCAAAGCCATTTGATTTATTTATAGTTTGATTAATATCTTTTTATGCAACATGCGACTTTAACCGTTATTTCATTAAGAATAGATGCATGAAATTTAAGGCACATTCGAAAAATTTGCCGTTGGTTTGAATCCGGCTTAAATCCTCACATATTCAAATGTGTACGTCTACAATTTGGAAAAAACAACAATGGGTTTTATTTTGTTTTGTTTTACATATAAACAGAGGCGTAAACAGCCAATTGCCTGTGTTCACAATTCACCAATATGTTTAAAATATATATGTACTAACAAAATGATTGATCAGTACCGTTTAATTATCAGGCAATTCCAAATAGACCTGGCCAAATCCTAGAATGTGATCCCAGTTTTGATCAGTGTATGTTTGTGTTGGTGCTCTATTTAAACAAGTAGTACATATGAACAAGAATATCTCACCTCAATGAGTTTCTGGAGTTAAAACGTTTGCTTTATTAAAACGCAGCTGAATGACGTAATCAATCTATTGCGTCATATGCACGTGAAGTTTTGCAATTAACTTTCTGCAAATAAAAGCATCAAGCTTATATTGTCTCGGCCTATGTTTTTGATTAATTTCTTATTTATTTATTTGATTTATACGTTAAATGTATACAATCATTATAATGATGTATAGTTTTTTTTCTACCATCGAAGATTAACTGTCAAACAACGACCCAATTCTTAAGGTTTTTTCCTGTCATTCCAAAACAAGTAGTCCGTCAAAATTGTGCACATGGTCGCTTACATTATCGACCTTAGAGTTTTCCTAAGAAAAATCACTTAATGATGGGATAAAAGTGCTTATTTTCGCGGTTAGGCTATGTAAGAACTTTGTGACATTATACACAATTAATAATATATGATGTTTGAATATATACTTTTTAAATTTATTTTTTGAGGATATTTTTATGAAAACCACGCTTAGGGACTTTTTTTTCTATACGCACGTTATAAATGAAAGTGGTAATGTCTCGACTNACAGCTCGTAAAACGTACTCCTATACCACAAAAAAAAAAGAATTGCATGACATTACCACCCAAAGAAGCATAAGACAATTAAAAAACTCATATGTCTTGAGCAAACGAATTAATAATTTAGTCCACTGTCGTCGAAAAACCTTAGGCGCTTTGTGTTCGATAGAGAATAACATGATACTATCACGTATGCCTTGCGCACTTTCATTGACAACTAAGTTAATTGTCGTTTATAAACGTTACCACTTGATGTTCGATATAAATTTATAAAAACGGTAACAAGGAGAAGTATGTATTTTTTTTTTTGTATTTTTCACACTAGTAAAAGTGACAAATAACCCATTCGCATTAACTTTTAATCTAAGTGTGGTTTTTTTCGGAATAAAAGGGTTTACTTTATGCTGCAAAATGTCCATGCGAATGTTTACATATAATAATACACGCAATGCCGTGCACCTAATGTTCAAATTTATTTGGATTATGAACATATTTTTTTACTCAAACGCTTCTTGAACTATAAAGCAACCATTAAGGTTTGCGCCATTACCATTAGGTTATCGGTTTAGGTGGAATTGCGTCCGTTCGTTTTAACTCGACACTTGAGACGGTTCCTAGGCCAATGAGTGATTCTTCTTTTGTGAACATTGATGAACGGCGGATTCTCGAAGATGTTTAATCTCATTGATATAATGATGAATTCCAGCATTCAGTCATAGCTCGACGGTTTCACTACAAACATCCGCAAAGTTTTGAGTAGCGGCTAAATGTGCAACAATTAGCCTTCGTTTCAAGTCTATACCAGCTACAAACATATACAGAATAAACATTACTACACCTTCAAGTGAAACACATAATGCACCCACCCCTCCCGATAGTTCTCATTGGAAGGACGAATTTTATTCAGGTCTATAATGACACTAGTATCCTGCAACTCTTGTCTTATTTACACTGATCGACGCTCGTCATATGTACCAAACAAATTCCAATGATGGGAATCTTATCATAAATATAAACGCAACCATTCTGGCAATCACTTTGAAAATATGCTTGTTACAATTATCATGTTTCAATGGGTTACAAATGGACACGATTGCCGCCAGTGATAGTGTTAGGCTGGAGATAGGAATGTTCCAGTGTATAAGAAACTATAGAATCCTGCTGGCGACTCGCAGGACTGGCTGAATGCGTCGAACTGTTTGATCACTACGTTTGGGTGCAAGCAAGGCACGTCAAACAGTTTGTTGCGGCACGGAACATGACGTTGATTACCGCATTCGATGTATCGCGTCTTTAGGCTTCGTACAAATCACCAGCGTGTTGCCGACAATGCCTTCGAATATAAATGTGAATATCAGGCGAAAGTGTTTTTTTATATGATTTGTTCAAATCTAGAATAATTCCTTGCCAGCAGAAAAAAGTTAATCTCGATGCTGCATACCTATGTGACGTTTTTCTATTTTAATAATGTCTTATCACTATGCATATGTATCTATTTCCCGCTACTTTGATGCGTTTTTCCGTATGTTTGCAATCACATTTATGTATTGCTAATATGAACGATCAATTTCAACAATATTGTTTAAATGGCTATTTTTTATTAGCTTTTCTTGTTTTGCAAGCTAATAAACATTTCGTTCTTGTGTTGTAGGTGCAAAGCCATTGCCGCGAAGTACTAAACAGTTACATGCGTTCTACAAAAACATCAATAACATACTGTACTTATTCGTGATACATTTGCACTAAGTAAGAACTTTTATATCAAAGTAAGTTAAGTTTTTCTCCAATTATATCATTATAATTGATTGTATGTACAAATTGAAACATTAAAACATAAAAACAACAAATGCCCAAGTATATTAACGAGACAAAAGTATGCAAACAGGAAAGAAATCAGTTTCTCAAGCCAGGATTCGAACCCGAATCCCTAACCACTTGTCAATGGCGTCGTGTACGTTTACGGCTCATTATTATTTCATAGTGTACGAGTTGTTAACGTTTAACAAGAAAATATACATATTCAATATTATTTCATCGTTTCAGGTAAGACTGGTTTATTTTTAATTTAATTGATTGGTTACGTATTACCATTAATATTTGTATAATCTTATGACAATATTCTTATTTCGGTCTTGTTTAAATTACTGTATTTTTTGTGACGCACATCATTTTGCATACGAAATAATGAGTTTGGAAACAATCGATCCAAACTATTTTACCTTTTCATTGAATGCTGTAAAATATATTCATTAAATTCGAATCCTTACAACTTATATTTATTTCGAGTGAATCCATAGTTTGCAATTCAATGAGACGGCATGAGCGTCATACCTCAAACAATAATAAAGTGTGAACTATATTTTATTCCGAGAACATTTATACTTCATGTCTGGCTGAAGTCTATTCGTAGAGAGTGAACTTCTGTATCGTGGAAACCATTGACACATGATATTGCGATATTTTAAACTATCGTGTGATATCACATAGTTTTATTGTTGAGGGATGCGGATGCGTTTTATTATCTTGGGAGAAGATTGTTACCTGGCGGAAGTACCAAATTATTTGTTAATACAATTATGTAAAACAATAATGATAAGTACTTGTATTTTGTATTCACCAAACAAGCCTCAACAGAGAAAGGTTTAATCAGAATGTATTTACAAACTATACAATACGTCAATTTTACAAAGAACAATTTGAGCATTACATTTTCCGTTTAATAATGTGTTATTTGTATTTATTACTGACAAATATAACGTCACACGGAAAACCAACATTTATCTTTCGTTCGCTTTTGACAAAATAACGATTTGTCTGTCAGTATCTTTGTCAACAAAATGTTTTGAGATACCAACTTATGACTTATCAATAGTACACTATCTGATCATCGTATCGAATGCCAATAAAAATGAAAGGCATTGTTTAAGGAATGCCCATCAACTCCATGTGATATAACAAATAATCTACTGATTCAAATAAAGTATCTATTTTGTTTTATCTATAATCATTTATCAAGGCAAAGTCAAGGACAAGACTACACTATCTAGCGCCTCGACACATCTGTATCAGGAATCGAACCCCACTTCCTTCCTAAAATCAACTCTACACCTGCAAACAAACCAAGCACACTTTTAAAATAGCTAGGACTTAAGCTTCCCTTAATGTAGGGACAACATAATAAAAATAAGTGGCTTTAAAATATATGTATATTTGGTTATTTGTTATTTGTAAGACTAAACGCTTAATTTATCTTGCTTCCGATCCAATTTCCGCCATGTTAATCCACACACTTCCTGAGTGTCATACCATGCGTTAGTTCTCAAGTACTACTCTGCAACAAAACAAAGAAAAATGGGGTCGAAGGGTTAGATTTTTCACAAAATGTAAATTTACGTAAGCCCTTTTAAATGTCCTATAAAAAAAACGGTTGTCAAAGCTAGCAATACACCTGTTTGCGAATTGTGTTATTATGACTTCCTGCAAAACAGTCTTGTCACCATTAGCAACAGTTTTTAATTTTATAAACGATCATTAAAAAGACTAAAACTCTAATCTGACATTAATTAGTATTTACACACTCAAAATGGTGCTAACTTTTACACATGTGTTCGCTATTTAAGGGTGTTATGTAGACTTAAGGACATCTCCAGTCTTTGCGAATGACTACCTGAGATTTTCTTCTTGAAACATAGACTAATTTAAGAACACTCTTATTCTAGAAGAGGATTTCTATTTTTGCTATATCTTATGGCGTCTATTCATTATATATTATATAATTGTTATGCAAATCCATTATATGAACACCAGACATTTGAAAGAAATCATAATCTATTTACCTTTAAAGCACAAAAACATATGCATTATATGAAGAAATCTCTCACAAGCGAGAAGAAAATAAACAAATCTCAATAAACCGCTCGCGACGCAGTACTTTGGGTAAAACCATTTATCTTTGTATCTTTTGAAACTAATACATGCACAGAAACGCTTCTAAGGGGCCACATCACCAATAACAAGTACATAATAATGTACCGGAGCCACAAACTGGTGATTAAAAGAGGTCGCAATCATTTTTGGACTACTTCGGAGCTGCTGAGCACAGGTTCGATTCGGATGACCCCAATAGATGACGCCTGATCGTCTGAAGGAAGTTCCTTTCCTGTAAAAGAGTGACAATAACTTCAGAATGACCGGTGAGCAAGCTAATACACGCAAGCGAGAAACCGCTGCAAAGTCACATGCAAAACACTTCCATTGTTTTTGAAATGAACATGACGCGACCTCCTGGTCACGAACCTTCGTACGCGCGCACCAGGTAAAGCAATATATCATCAGCCTTATGTAAAGTATCCAGCAATTGTATGCGACTTTAAATGACAAATCAAATTCAACAAACACAAGTCAGATTGCACAAAAGCCTTTAAAATCCATGAGAATTAATGTTCTCTGTGTTTTCAAGTAATATGTGATGTATTTCCACCACACGTTATTGTGTGTTCAACCAAAGCACCCGGATCCTTAACGCCACTTAAATACTATAAAATAGACATAAATAATGATCCAAATGCATTAATGCACCATTACAACCCTCAAATTTCCATACATTTTGATAAACATATTCAATGGTATTTCATGACTAAGGGCAAACCTTCTCTATGTAATGAAGCTGTTTTTAAAGCGCCATTGAACTTTGGACAAAAAGTTAGACAAATTAGACAAGAGTTGTGCACCATACACATTTCAGAAATCTTAAAATTCGTATGACTCTGCGACAAATTATTGAAGCAAAACATCCTTGTTCACTGCACACCTCTTAGTAGAAAAGCGTTCAAGTATAAAATGTTTTATTGAATTCTAGCAAGTAGTACAAACATATTTTGTTAAAGATAATGGGACAGAAAAAGATCAACTATGTTCATAAAACTGTCAGATATTGGTTGCAAATAAACATCATTCGAGTTTCGCTAGGTGTACAGTAGCTGTCAAAAACAACATGTTCACAAATTGTCATCAATGTTTTATTGTATTTAGTCTTGTTAAGGAGTTGTTTTAATCAACATAAATCGATGATTGAAGATATGTTTAAATGAAATTGGCATATTACATAAGCTTACATTGAAATAGCACAAATATGTCAAAATTGGTTTTGTATTATTGCACTTTTTTGAAAACAACAACTTTCTTAAACAAAGCTATGTTTTTATTTGTTTATAACTCACAAATTGAAAAATTGAAATTGAGTAAATTGAAAACTTTAAACACATTTGAACAAATATTATCAAGCTGTTTCTGCAACTGTTTTAAATANTGCATTTGTATCTATTTCCCGCTACTTTGATGCGTTTTTCCGTGTGTTTGCAATCACATTTATGTATTGCTAATATGAACGATCAATTTCAACAATATTGTTTAAATGGCTATTTTTTATTAGCTTTTCTTGTTTTGCAAGCTAATAAACATTTCGTTCTTGTGTTGTATGTGCAAAGCCATTGCCGCGAAGTACTAAACAGTTACATGCGTTCTACAAAAACATCAATAACATACTGTACTTATTCGTGATACATTTGCACTAAGTAAGAACTTTTATATCAAAGTAAGTTAAGTTTTTCTCCAATTCTATAATTATAATTGATTGTATGTACAAATTGAAACATTAAAACATAAAAACAACAAATGCCCAAGTATATTAACGAGACAAAAGTATGCAAACAGGAAAGAAATCAGTTTCTCAAGCCAGGATTCGAACCCGAATCCCTAACCACTTGTCAATGGCGTCGTGTACGTTTACGGCTCATTATTATTTCATAGTGTACGAGTTGTTAACGTTTAACAAGAAAATATACATATTCAATATTATTTCATCGTTTCAGGTAAGACTGGTTTATTTTTAATTTAATTGATTGGTTACGTATTACCATTAATATTTGTATAATCTTATGACAATATTCTTATTTCGGTCTTGTTTAAATTACTGTATTTTTTGTGACGCACATCATTTTGCATACGAAATTATGAGTTTGGAAACAATCGATCCAAACTATTTTACCTTTTCATTGAATGCTGTAAAATATATTCATTAAATTCGAATCCTTACAACTTATATTTATTTCGAGTGAATCCATAGTTTGCAATTCAATGAAACGGCATGAGCGTCATACCTCAAACAATAATAAAGTGTGAACTATATTTTATTCCGAGAACATTTATACTTCATGTCTGGCTGAAGTCTATTCGTAGAGCGTGAACTTCTGTATCGTGAAAACCATTGACACATGATATTGCGATATTTTAAACTATCGTGTGATATCACATAGTTTTATTGTTGACGGATGCGGATGCGTTTTATTATCTTGGGAGAAGATTGTTAACTGGCGGAAGTACCAAAGTATTTGTTAATACAATTATGTAAAACAATAATGATAAGTACTTGTCTTTTGTATTCACCAAACAAGCCTCAACAGAGAAAGTTTTAATCAGAATGTATTTACAAACTATACAATACGTCAATTTTACAAAGAACAATTTGAGCATTACATTTTCCGTTTAATAATGTGTTATTTGTATTTTTTTCTGACAAATATAACGTCACACGGAAAACCAACATCTATCTTTCGTTCGCTTTAACAAAATAACGATTTGTCTGTCAGTATCTTTGTCAACAAAATGTTTTGAGATACCAACTTATGACTTATCAATAGTACACTATCTGATCATCGTATCGAATGCCAATAAAAATGACAGCCTTAAAAGGCATTGTTTAAGGAATGCCCATCAACTCAATGTGATATAACAAATAATCTACTGATTCAAATAAAGTATCTATTTTGTTTTATCTATAATCATTTATCAAGGCAAAGTCAGGGACAAGACTACACTATCTAGCGCCTCGACACATTTGTATCAGGAATCGAACCCCACTTCCTTCCTAAAATCACCTCTACACCTGCAAACAAACCAAGCACACTTTTAAAATAGCTAGGACTTAAGCTTTCCTTAATGTAGGGACAACATAATAAAAATAAGTGGCTGTAAAATATATGTATATTTGGTTATTTGTTATTTGTAAGACTAAACGCTTAATTGATCTTGCTTCCGATCCAATTTCCGCCATGTTAATCCACACACTTCCTGAGTGTCATACCATGCCTTAGTTCTCAAGTACTACTCTGCAACAAAACAAAGAAAAATGGGGTCGAAGGGTTAGATTTTTTACAAAATGTAAATTTACGTAAGCCCTTTTAAATGTCCTATAAAAAAATGGTTGTCAAAGCTAGCAATACACCTGTTTGCGAATTGTGTTATTATGAATTCCTGTAAAACAGTCTTGTCACCATAAGCAACAGTTTTTAATTTTATAAACGATCATTAAAAGGACTAAAACTCTAATCTGACATTAATTAGTATTTACACACTCAAAATGGTGCTTACTTTTACACATGTGTTCGCTATTTAAGGGTGTTATGTAGACTTAAGGACATCTCCAGTCTTTGCGAATGACTACCTGAGATTTTCTTCTTGAAACATAGACTAATTTAAGAACACTCTTATTCTAGAAGAGGATTTCTATTTTTGCTATATCTTATGGCGTCTATTCATTATATATTATATAATTGTTATGCAAATCCATTATATGAACACCAGACATTTGAAAGAAATCATAATCTATTTACCTTTAAAGCACAAAAACATATGCATTATATGAAGAAATCTCTCACAAGCGAGAAGAAAATAAACGAATCTCAATAAACCGCTCGCGACGCAGTACTTTGGGTAAAACCATTTATCTTTGTATCTTTTGAAACTAATACATGCACAGCAACGCGTCTAAGGGGCCACATTACCAATAACAAGTACATAATAATGTACCGGAGCCACAAACTGGTGATTAAAAGAGGTCGCAATCACTTTTGGACTACTTCGGAGCTGCTGAGCACAGGTTCGATTCGGATGACCCCAATAGATGACACCTGATCGTCTGAAGGAAGTTCCTTTTCTGTAAAAGAGTGACAATATCTTCAGAATGACCGGTGAGCAAGCTAATACACGCAAGCGAGAAACCGCTGCAAAGTCACATGCAAAACACTTCTATTGTTTTTGAAATGAACATGACGCGACCTCCTGGTCACGAACCTTCGTACTTGCGCACCAGGTAAAGCAATATATCATCAGCCTTATGTAAAGTATCCAGCAATTGTATGCGACTTTAAATGACAAATCAAATACAACAAACACAAGTCAGATTGCACAAAAGCCTTTAAAATCCACGATAATTAATGTTCTCTGTGTTTTCAAGTAATATGTGATGTATTTCCACCACACGTTATTGTGTGTTCAACCAAAGCACCCGGATCCTTAACGCCACTTAAATACTATAAAATAAACATAAATAATGATCCAAATGCATTAATGCACCATTAAAACCCTCAAATGTCCATACATTTTGATAAACATATTCAATGGTATTTCATGACTAAGGGCAAACCTTCTCTATGTAATGAAGCTGTTTTTAAAGCGCCTTTGAACTTTGGACAAACAGTTAGACAGATTAGACAAGAGTTGTGCACCATACACATTTTTGAAATCTTGAAATTCTTATGACTCTGCGACAAATTATTGAAGCAAAACATCCTTGTTCACTGCACACCTCTTAGTAGAAAAGCTTTCAAGTATAAAATGTTTTATTGAATTCTAGCAAGTAGTACAAACATATTTTGTTAAAGATAATGGGACAGAAAAAGATCAACTATGTTCATAAAACTGTCAGATATTGGTTGCAAATAAACATCATTCGAGTTTCGCTAGGTGTACAGTAGCTGTCAAAAACAACATGTTCACAAATTGTCATCAATGTTTTATTGTATTTAGTCTTGTTAAGGAGTTGTTTTAATCAACATAAATCGATGATTGAAGATATGTTTAAATGAAATTGGCATATTACATAAGCTGACATTGAAATAGCACAAATATGTCAAAATTGGTTTTGTATTATTGCACTTTTTTGAAAACAACAACTTTCTTAAACAAAGCTATGTTTTTATTTGTTTATAACTCACAAATTGAACAATTGAAATTGAGTTAATTGAAAACTTTAAACACATTTGAACAAATATTATCAAGCTGTTTCTGCAACTGTTTTAAATACTTGTAGCTCAAAGCATTATAACATATTTTACACACCCTACATCCACTAATTGACCATAAGGCTGCGTATCAGCCCTAAACATGCAATAAAGAATGTTACATACGCACATTGCTATACTGGTTTTACAAGAAAATACTATCAACAGCACATGACTTTCACATGTCAAAAACTCTTCATATCCCAAATATTAAATCGTACACTCTATATAAATCTGGCAAGTCCTATTATTTAACATTAATTCCTCTAACAAACATACAGATTTACATTTACATTAAAAACTTCACATATGGGTTTTAAGTAAAATGCTTTTAAAACACCTTTCATGGAAATTGTTTCCTTGGTTTCCACGGAAAAACATGTCAACTTCTCTCCCCTTTCTCCCTTGTATTTATTATATAAAAACAAATCAATCCGCAAAGTGTTAACAGTAAAATTGGCTTGATAGCGAATTTACTTTTTACAGCTATATGAACATTTTTGTATGAAGAAAACAATGTTGTTTATTTTAACACTTATAACATTATTTTAAATAAAAACAAAATCTATAATGTGTGTTTTTCTCTTTACATTTAAGACCTGTTGTTTTCAAATACCTTTTTTTAAATCATGTCCGATTAAATTGGAATAATAAATATGAATGTCATAGCATATTACGAATGAAACACAAATAATATCACTGTTAAAATGAATTTATCAGACCGGAACATGTTTGTTGCCATTGTTTTTAAAACATTCCTAACACTTTTATTGTTTTAATAATTGACCCTTAAAATCAGATTATGTTGCGTTGTTTTAAGGTTTGGCATGTAAAGGAATCTTTTTTTTCATACATACAAAACATAACAAAACCTCTGTGAAGCTAAAGAGTTCATCAATTAAGAAACACCAATAGCATGTCAAACGAAACAAAATTAGGCGAACGATGTTGTTAATTACTGTATGTGAATGAATACAAAATATATAATCAGTAATTTGATTAATTGCATCGAGTCAACCGCAATAGTGACGTATTTACTGAATATGTGGAATAATAGAGCAAATGATGTTAGTCACGACATAGAATCATGGCGATATTAACATGTGTTGAACATTGTAGTAATGAAGTTTCCGTTGTGATTACAATATTAACTGAACGAATGTTCTAATTGGTCACTTGATAAATTGAAAAGCAACCAGGACAAATACCCATAGAGAACGGATGCCCCAACATTCCACTTTTGCACAAGCATGTAGTCTATCTCCAAACGTGGCTATTGACCTCGAAGTTTGACCTTGAGGTTATGAGACGAGTAATACATTCGCTACCCTGATCCATCATGGTTATAACTTATTGTTAATTATTTTTAAATTGCATGATTTATGACAAAGTGTCAGCCCGGAACATGCTGTTCAATGACCAAATTTTACCATAAACGTCTAATTTTGACCTTGACTTCCGAGGAAGAGACAGGTTTTACACACACAATGCTGTCTTCTCGTGGTGGTCATTAGTGGTAAGATATTTAAAAATAGTATGACGAAAGACAAGGTTACAGTTCAACCAGCTGCTTTATGGCCAAACTCAACCATCTTACTCTAAGCGCGATCTTAATCTTTGATTAAAGGAGACAGTCTTTATTTGCGACACGTTTTCTTATGATGGTTTGATTCTGTGCAACGTTAATAAAGATTCCATCAATACATGTCAAAGTAATGGAAGAGATAAAACTATTTTAAGCTGTTTAATGGCTAAATGTGACCGTTGACCACTAAGTGTGCACTTGACTATTGAGGTAGGGAGACCGGTTTTACACGCGAGTTGTCGTCTTATGATGGTTTACATTTGAGCCAATAATGTTCCAAATCCAACAATATATTGCAATGTTTTGGCTGAGACAGAAATTTTCAACCTGT
>VMBQ01011467.1:0-22071 GCA_007657795.1 Dreissena rostriformis | reverse complement strand
TGTATTTTTGCTGAAATAATGACGTTGTAACGCCATAAAAACTACGTCATTTCACAGTATAATCGATGATATGTTTGACTGTTAATTTTCAGCGATTGAAAAAGTGAATTATCAATTTAATTCACTGATATTCCTCTATTAAACCCCGGAAAGCATAAGCACACAATAAAATGTAATACTCTTACTATATCAACATTTCTTTAAACAAATTCGAACTGTTTAACTGAATCGTAGAATGATTGAATTGTTGTTTAAAAATATAAAAATTTAAGTGTTTTATAACTAACTATGTTCAATTTTATTATTATCAAAATGGCCAAAGGGTACGGGTTCTGGAAAAAATCTTAATGTCTAAAGCCTGTCTCAATTTCTACCGCGTCGCCATATCTCTGCAACTCAGCTTTAATTGGTTGCGTCAAATTGCGACAATTTTTACAGGAATTAATATTCTTTCCATGAAAATCTGATTTCTAAAAATAGCTCGATGTTTCCATATTTAGACGTTGATGAACTCGCTACCGGAACCGTACGAGGAATTAATTTGATGTTTTTTTTTTTGCGGAATACTGTATATTTCCCAACACAACAGTAAATGCAAATAATAAGAACATGTTTAGTTCGAACATTTGTAAACAGCAACCTATGAGCATCTATCAAAATGATTTCAAAATCTTCCCTTTCTTTATCTTTCTTTATTATCGAGTACGAATGCTTGTGTGCGGGTTCAAATCAAACTTCTACGCCATTGTTCATAAAGAGTGGCCGCCGCGCATGCTCAAGAATATGTTGTGGAAAATGTATTTCGAAGGTATGCACGGTAATTGTCGCTAAAGTGAACCAGAATTGTTCTCCATTTTACCGTGTAGCGTTCAACGCTGGTAAAATATTATTGACATTCAATGGAACTCTCCGCAGTAGGAAGACAATTTGATATGTTCAACTTGTAAGATTATTGACTCGGCGTAACCCCCAACGGAGCCGCCATTTTTTCCGTCGGGTAAACACGACCGCTATCAATTCTGCCCTCAGCAGCGGCGAATACGCTACCGGTTGACGGAAACACAAGATCTGTTGCTGTGTCACTTATCATCAGCTAAGAGGTATCGACATATGTTTGCCGTTATGAGAGAAATCTGTTATTTACGTAGTTATTTTTTTAACCTTTGAAAGAGATACATATCATGGCGTTTTATACACTGCCGTGGGGACACAAATTAATGCGAGGGAGTAGTATCCAAAGGTCAATTGCGTGTGTTAGTTGAAAGTGCTAAACAAAACACATGTACTACGCACAAGTCCTAACGTGAATAAATTTGAAATAATTGTACCCTTACATTTATTGTACATTAAAATGAAAAACAATAATTTGTCAAAAGGATCTTTAGCCGATCAATCATTATTACCTGTCACTAATTGGATGACAATGTTTAATTAAGATGTCTATATTTAATCGAACAATAAATCGCCGGTGCATAATATGTAACGTAAAGGTGAACTTTCTCCTTCTAACTCGGTTAATGTATCATTTAATGAGGATCTTGTCTCACAAATAGTATTCTAAGATGTTTAAAAACCATAACAATTGGTTTTGCAATTTTTAAACACCTTTTATTAACACCAATCGTGATGTCATCATCATTGTTTTGCGATATATCAATCGGCAATATTTAAATACTTAAACTCCTTTTAAAGTGTCAACGTCGACAGTACCAAATGCACTATTGCAATATTTCCAGTTTTCTCAAAACTTGTGTCAATGTATAAATTGATTGCTTTTAAAACTATCTTAATGTTTACGTAGCTTATCCGCATAACTGTTCATATAATGTATTTGTATTTAAATTAATCAAGCCATAACCTAAACCGCAAGAAACATTCGTTATACAAAATAAATATAAGTGTCTCATGCGTTAACAAACGTATGTCTACTTCCGATGTTCAACAGCAAATGCATGCAATAAATAGTTGAAATTTTACATTTGTAACAGTGAGTACTGGGTTGAATGAACGTTCGACTGTTAAAACAGAGTGATGGATATTCCGCTTATGTCTGGATAATAAACAGCAATTACATATATTTTAATTCAAATGTTATAAAGGCTGTAATCTGATTTTATCTGATATGTCAACGTCATTGCGGGAAGCGTTTGTGCGACAAACCACTGTAGATCGTAATCAAGGGACAATTGCAAAACTTACTAGTATCGATCAATTATGGTTAACATTTCTTCATGGCAACTGAGGCTGTATTGTGTATCAAACTTGTAAACAATGTCGTTTGTTTTAGACTAGGGTTTGGTTTTCCGTTTCATCGACGACCAACGGTGTGACGTTGGTTTGACTGTGGATGTTAAGCCTACGCATTCATTTATTGTCTTTTGAAATCTCATAAGTAACACTATAGTTCTTTAAACAATTATTAATAAACATTGTTTTGCCTCGGGTTTCTTGCATTCATTGGCAAATAAATATTGGTTGTACCAATTTCTTTAAACCCTTCAAATTACTCAACACTAAACAGAATCCCTAATATTGCGTGAACAGCGGTGTGACAAATAGTTTAAGCAAATACTGTCCAATGACATTATCTGCTAGACTTTGTAATAACATGTATTAGCGTCATGAGGTAAACTCACAGTTCATATAGCTATACAACGCACTAAAGTGTGTGTGGCTAGGTTGAAACGTTATGGTCAGATACTTATAAACTCTGTTACAACACAAAACATCCATTTACATATTTTTGGTTATTAAATTCCATTTCTAGTTATGTAAGGTCACTTTCAAGTATTGTCAAATGACCGTTGCTTTCATTGTCAACTCTTTTTGTGAGAGGGTCGGGAGGCCAATCATTATTTGACACAAATGGGAGCCAATATTTGTGGCAAGACAATCCCGATTAAAATGTTGAATATGCAAGTGATGTGATATTCTTACGATATGAATAGGTTCTGATACAATGACGTCAAATGTGTTTTTTTTCTTTTATTCTATTATTTGTTTCTTCGTACTGATTTGTATCGCATCCTTCACGACATAACATTAATACTCATAGTCTGTTTTATTTGATATTTGATAGAACATAATTTACAGTAATACACATTTTGGGGAAACATGCTTGGAAAAAAATGATTCAATTTTGTTAACAAGACATTATTCAAGAATTTATCAATGCTACATCTCTTTATTCTTGGTACGAACTGAAACATAACATGACTAGACGCATGCATGTTTTCTTGTCATATTTATGCTTCTTATCTTTATATTCGTTTTATGGGACATTGCCAAAAAAAGGGGCTAGCCACATTGGTCAGATAGAGGATTCTTTGGAAATATTGTTTGAGAATATCGGGTATAAGTGACTTATTATAATCAATACTCATACATTGGTAAACAGTTGCAATGAATTGTGTACAGCATTTGGTCAAGTATTAACATGTGTTATATTAGTAAAGAATCGCTCAATCTGACTTTGGTCATACCATTAGTACTGAGGTACTGACTGGTCATGTGAACTTGACAAATAATATTGCGCATTCAAATTAGATAAAACGGTAGGTAAAACTTAAAAAACAACAACAAAAGAATCTCATTTGATTTAAATGAGTTATTATGTGCAAAGGTTATTAATCATTCTTATCATTACTAGAATGTCCATCGTTTAAGGCAGGTAACCTTTTGCAATACAATTAGACACAAGACAAAACAAAAAACAGATGGCAAACACAAATACAAACGCAAACAATGTTCTGTTGCCTAAACCTGAACCGAAAGTCAATTAATGTGCTCTAATAGTTCAAGTTCTTTACTTACATAGATTTGACCTCTAAGAATTGTATGCTAACATTCGTCCTTTTCAAGGTGTTCTAAATAAGTATCTGTCGAGATTAAATATAGACATCGCGGCAGTTCTTCACGCGTTTCCTCCAACAAACTCAGGCACTCTCAACATTCTTTCAATATGTTTTGTTCGAAAAAAGTCTATCATTTGTATATTAAAGTCTAACACTGAACTTATTGTAATTAGTTTGTTTGAATTAAAAAAAAAGTATAAATTCAAATAACCTTAAGATATTTGATAAAATATATGCAATCAAATTCATGTTCACGTGTGTCAACAATAATACCGATCACGAATAGTTTCAGTCGACTACGTTTATAGAGCAGCTGACTATTTAGACCGAAGTTGTTTTATAGACGATGTTTCCATTTTAGAGCAATACGTTTCTTTATATCTGATAGAAACTTGTTGAGAATGAAAGGGTTTGGTAGAGGAAACTTGACGTGATGTGTTTCACGATACTTTTAATTGGTCTCAACTACCATCCAGTTGGCATCAACACATATACGCATAACGAAAACACTGCATACGGCGAGTGCTTGCTACACATTGTAAAACAACTTTGTCGTGTTTCAAAAAGGCAGAAAGATACATTAACTAATTTAACCCACTGGTGTTATATTGCACTTATAGCGTTAATAAACCTATTTGACATATATTTTGTCTGCTTGATGTTTTTAAACAATATATAGAGACATGAACATTTAAGTGCGGGTCATATTTACCAAAATTTCATAATAATATATTCGTAAAGTATGAATGGACTGTTGTTACCGAAATAAAGACTGATAACATGACTGTATATGTAAATATTGTTATACTCGTATCAGCGAAAATAGCTTTCTACGAATGTGCCATATTGTGTTTAAGTGATTATATTTGAGTTGTATCACGGAAGTTTCTATACGTTTAGAAGTACACACAACTTCGATTGACGGAAATGGGCAAATCTGTATGCCCCTTCCCCCTTCGCCTTTGAAGTTAAAGCAGCAGTGAATTCAAGGTTATAAAGGAGTACATAGCAAGCAAACCATCCGTACATGTAAATCGTCAACACAAATAAACGATACGTTGATGTATATAAAATGAATTACATATCTTGTGTTTCTTGTGTATGTGACGCACATGTTTTAGACTTGATAGTTTCATAACCAGTGACTCAACATACATTATATATATGTGTTTTTAAAAATATCAAAAATATCAAGTATACTTCTTAGGTAACGCAATGTGTATCCTACGATGTCGACTGAACAAACGAACGTAATATCTCCATCAACAACGATATCAATTTACATTGATATGCATTTCGATTGGAGAATGTTGTCACCAATCCCAACCGTCACTGTATGTTTTAGATGCTAATCCGGCGGTGTTCGCCCTGGTACAAACACTATATACGGCTTAACTGCGTACATAATTAATCCGGATATAGTTGTTGTGTTGCCCGCTTGCTTCACATTTGTAAACAGTAATATTATGGAATATATATTTACGCGAACAGTATTATACAGCTCGATAAAAGTGTAGATAATATGCTACGTACAGCAGAGTAATAATAAATATAAATACAATGAAAGATAATAAGTATATTCCTTCCGATGTCATCACAATAAAAGAACAATTATATGCACCATTACCTCATAAAACTTATGGTCCCATTTAAAAGTTAATACACGCTAACCAAGTGTTTACAGGTGACCCCCTCTTCGCACTTGAGTGCATTGCTTATAACGGGTCACCGAATTTGTGTCTTCTTATAGTCTTAACGTTTAACAATTTGTGGCGTGTTCTGAGAAAACTAGGCAAAATGCTTGTGCGTAAAATGTCATCCCTGATTAGCCTGTGCAGTCCGCACAGGCTAATCAGGGACGACAATTTCCGCTTTTATGGAATTTTTCGTTTAAATGATGTCTCTTCTTAGCGAAAATCCAGTTTAGGCAGAAAGTATCGTCCCGGATAAGCCTGTGAGGACTGCACAGGCTAATCTGGGATGACACTTTACGCACAAGCATTTTGCCCAGTTTTCTCAGAACACGCCACATTTAATGGCAATATCCAAGGAGCAAAAGCTTCACAGATTATTCCCCAATGCACGATTTCTTGTACATATATACACGAATGCAATATCAAACTGGTTTCATTTAAAGTTATCCTCGCTCTGTGCAGTCCGCAAAGGCCAATCAGGGACGACATTTTCCGCTTTTATGGTATTGTTAATTAAAATAAAAACGTCTTAAAATCATCACAGCTTAATATATTATTAAACTTAAAAAAAATTATACTGAAGCGATATATAAGTCAATTTACAACACACATCAACACAAATTTTCGACACCGCCTAAGTAGTAATTACTTAATGCACGGTACAGTTGGCTTTTTGGTATCAAATGCCTTGAGATAAATATTAGTATGCACTGAAGAGAGATCCTGGTCCATTTTGAGAAAGAACATTTCGGATGTTAACATATAACAAGAAAAAAAAAATCAACGCTATTTATTTTATGATAATGTATTCTAACATATTTTCAATTGTATACATACCCAGTATAATAACTTAGATTTAAGATATGGCAATACCTAATTTTCCAATCGTCACCATGTTGGCTATACAAATGCGCATGTTCAAGTCATATATTGGCCCGTTACTTTCAATATGAGTACAATTAACAGTAAGTATGAGTTTTAACAAACATATAATAATATTTGCTTGACAATCAAGCACATACACACCTGCATTAGTATCGACTAAATCATTTTTAATAAAACATTCTCCCAAAAGCTCTAACACATTTGCTTACAACAGTTCAATAACCAAAATGGTAGGATGATAGTTGACCGATCATACAATAAATAAAAATATCAGGTATTAACGGGACGAAAACATGACACGATTCTTTGTTACATATTATATACGAATACAAAATAATATACATTCCTATTGTGTGGAGGACTTAAAACTCTACACACATTATTCAATGTACACGATGTTCTAACACATTACCAGCAGAAGAATACTCTTTCATAAGGCATAGCGTGCATTTAACTTTCTTCGCAAGTCGAGAAGAACATTATGAGAAAATGACCGTTGAGGTCGAGGAACGGAACTCTCCAAAAGCAGTTATTTTGTAATGGTGAACACATTGTTTTCGCAGAGGGTTTCGACAATGATAGCAAGCGGTACTCATAGCGTTGTGAAATGGTATATTGTGGCACGAGGGACTGTAAACAGACCACACATGTAGAGGGTTAATAAAACATAATCCATTTATGTCAGAGCCAGCTTGAAATGCTTTTCATAATTCTTAACGCTATGAATGATGTAGTGGTTTTAAAGCATTTGTGACCTAATAGTTTTGTACTGAAAATGTACAACTGACAGGTAGTTTATGTTATATGAACAAATTATAATTTTAGTGCAAGGAATTTCAGGAAAAGACGATTTTTATATGTAAAGCAACGCCCAATATCGACGAGACAACTTTACACACGATTTTGACAACAAGATCTTAACACTATTTAAAAAAAAACAGGGAATCAAATGTACATATGCAACGTTGAAATAAAATATGACGATTACAATTATGTTCAGTTTGAGACAAGAGCGACTGATTGCAGTTAAGATACGGATTTCTGTTTGCCGTGTTAAACAAAACATGCCAATGAATGATAGAACAGGTTTTTAATGCGTGACGAGTCGCCACGATATTTGTAATTTGTCTCGACAGATAGAAATTTAGAACACCGTCCAGAGGGAAAGTATTTGCTACACACTGTGAACGAAATTTGTCTTGATCGAAAAGGACAGAATAATACTATGACATATACTATGCAATGGAATATGAATTTTGCTATTGTAAACAAACAACAATAGTATCGTCTAACATGTCCAAACCCATACAAATAGTTGGTCAAGTACTGATAAACGATCAACAGAGTTGTATTTGTAGTCAGTGAAGTGTAACATATAAAATTGTATACGTTTGGTATCTGATCGAAATTCCGGTCAACTTTGTACAGCCTCTACGTTAATCTAACAATGCTTGGCCATGTTAAATTACCCTTGAACGTGCAATTGTCCGTTTGACGTATTTGTTAAAGGTTAAAATAATCGTCATGCATGATGTTTTGAAGTTTGCAAATCTTCTTTTTCAGTGATATGATAAATTTTATTATACACATAAAAGGATGGAGAAAACTTAAACGCTCCAAACTGAACAGCAAAATACGTTAATTTGATGGCAAAACAAAATTTGTATGTTTCAAAATGGCTTTTTTCACGGGAGTATATCTGAATACGACGTGTATACGTCCACTTTCCTGTGAAATCTTCCTGGAAGTGATTCATCTGGACAGCTACTGTTCTCAGAACCGATTCACTCTTTCTGGCATACAACTCTTAAAGGTCAAACTATTAAAGTACAGACATTGCACTTTAAGAAAACCATCATTCGAATAATATAGCCCATGACAAAGATATGTGTTCATTACTAACAATGGTAAATGTATAAAAAATAATCTCTCGATAAAACGACTTTCGATGCCAGTTTAGCCAAATGCAAATTGCTTGCATTTTCATCGAGTCACCTTCGTAAAGAAAAGATGTGTTAAAGTTTCTCTAATTTAACCTTCTTCATTGTTATTCAATACGAACGATTGGCCGTAAAAGTGCTCCAAACATGTCTGAAAATACATGTTATGTGTAAATAATAATGTACTTAATTAAATAACCCCTTCGAATAAACTGGACATATTGTTGGTTAAGAAAACTGTACTAAAGCTAGACAGTAAAGTCCTAAAATGTCAATGACTTCATGTTAAAATAAAAGTATTGACTTCCTTGAATAGAGAACAAAACATTAGTAAAAATACAATTGTTATATCAAGGTCTGTGTAAACATGTTTTATGGTTTAAGAAAAATGTAAGTGAACATGTCAGATATGCGACACGATTTTATAGTATTAGTTCTACAAAGAATTCTATTAAATGTCCGAATACATTTTTGTCAGCTGCGATACATGCTTGTATATCGATTGCTGTAGAAAACAGTCTCATTTAGTAATTTGAATGAAGTGGAGCTCTAGCTTTAGGAAAGCGGTTTTCATGGAAATAAGTTTCCAATAAATGAATTCCTCTGACTTTGTGTCACATCCATGCTCAGATTTTATTCATGCATTCTCAGGAATTCTTTCTGGAGAGGAGTAACACGTACTGCGCAAATTCAGAGATAAACATTTATTGAACCTCACATATGATATCGTAGCAAATAATACTAGAAGAACATCTCGTCAATAAACGCTTAAGCTCACTAAGAAGAATACTAGGAATACTAGCAAAATGTTCAACCTGTTTGCGTTGCATTTCCATGGATGAACCAACATTAACTTATATTCATTTTTTATTTTTATCCAGCAAGACAAACGTTATGCAAGGATAAGTCATATTCACAGTACCATATAAAGATATGTGGATGTATATTCAGAATAAAATCAATGCTTGCATGAATGGTTTACAGTCGTCAACGCAGCAGTTAAAGACACGTACATGGTCTATAATTGTTACTCGTCGTGAACAAAGCACACAGTTGAAAGTCTCAGTCCGGAATCGAGATTGCAATTAATAACTCTCTCTCAATAAGGCTTATAGTCGATTGATTACAGAATCCATTAAATCAAACAATTTATGGAATGTTAATAGACATGACCTAAACATGCTTACATACACATTAACACTAAATACATTAATATGTAGTATACTGTGCGCTTAATTTTAGTTTACATATACTTTCCTATTCAGTTTAATTTTGATTGTGTTACACATCCAATAATTTTAGGTACCTCATATCCTTGGAATAATTGAACCCGATTACAATCGGTATTTTATAATTGAACTAAGAAAGAGTATCGCATTTTACGAGCAATTTTAGTCACTAAAATGTTGAGTCTTAACCTGCCACCATTTAAAAAAATGTCACACAATTTTCCGTCGATGGACAGCACATACACATGCGTCTTAAAAGCTAGATTTTGTTGGTGTTACAAATGTGACATTAATCATGTGACATTAATCATAATTGACACCTTGATAAACACTGCCGCATAAGTTGTTAAGAACAGTTCATCGTTGTTCATGAATACGTGAAATTGTCGCACGATGTATATCACGATTTATCTGTTGTTTGTCACACAAACGCTTCTCGCAATGACGTGAAATGTCACAAAATCAGATTTTATTTGCATAACATTGAGATCAGAATTAATGAATTCTCTATTTATACTATTAGACATCAGTAAATCAATCTTTTTTTGTTTGCGAATACAAAATTACATAACAGATAGTTTATGTACGATTAAGCTTAATATACAGCTCATCCTGATAACAATCAAGTAATAATAAATACACATGCGTCAAATAACAACAATTTTGTTAATGCATCTTTACTAATATATGAATTTTGTGAGAATGTAATATGAAAGAGAAGGCTCTTATTATTTTTATCAAAGTTAAGTGAATGTTCAAAAATCCGTTATTGATTGAGAAACATTTATGCAGTTAGATATCATGTACAAAATTTAAAAATTTCAATTAGGGGAAAAATATTCTCTATATATTTTCGGCTCTAAGTTGAAATGCTTTAATACAGAAATAAGCAATACGTATCAGTATGGATTTTCTAGTCTCATTTAATAATTGTAAAACATTAAACATACTTGGTCTTCTTATGTAAACATTAGGTATAAGTGTATTTCTTAAATAATAATATATAGGGCATATAAAAAAAATGGTACTCATCTTCAATTTCATTAAGTGTACAAAATTTACAAATTCTTTCATTCTTGGAATGTTTTGGTGTCTACCAGTTTCTATAAATAGAATATGAGAAGATAATCTTACTTTTGCTAATATGTTACAAATTTTGAATTTTTAACTTTGTCCAAGTAAAGGGATCTTTCAAAAATGGGTTTCAATTCCCTTTAAAGGCTTAGTGATGAAGTGTCATTAACATCAGTTCGCCATTTTGAAATAAACAAATCGTGTAATCTATTGCTAAACATTACAATAAATCTGTTGACATTAACAGATTCTGGATATATGCAAACGTCATAAACCTGACTTGCGAAACTTGTCGAACGTTTGATGCCCATAAAAAATTACAATACCGGTACTTAACAAATAAACACAGACACTTGAGTTACGCGTGACAAACTTTTATTTATAATTGCTTATGTTATTGTTGATAGTTTTTGCTTGATTAAATTAATTACATAATTATATTTTACAATTCAGTTGTGTGGTTACATATACTTTAAGGTCATTTCATTAATAAAAACAAAAAATGCATTTAAAGAAATTCTTCAAACAAACTGAAACCGATTTTTGTAAGACTGGATATGATTAGTCCACGTTGACACAAAAGCTTTTAAAATGAAAGAAAAAAAAACGTACATTTATAAAATTAAGAACTTCAAACACTGAAAATTAAAAAATTAGAACCTTACTAACTGGAGACCGTAAAAAGTATATATGAACTTTCTTCTTAAATATTCTAACTTGTTATGATTTGGTAATGTTTATCCTATAAGACGATTTTAGGATAAACATTACCAAAACATAACAAGTTAGAATACTTTAGTAGAAAGTTCATAATTATATACTTTTCATGTCATGCTCCGATGATTGAAATGGCTGTGATTTTTAATTTCCTCATGTAAACTGGTGAACTCCGTAGATAAAAATACATAAAATAACATTTTGCGCCTTAAAACCAACAGTTCAATCTACGCATTATTTGAATCAATACCAATGTCATTAAATAGATGTTAATTTATGCACGAAAAATAATGAGGTTTATCGGTTAAAAACGTTTATTCCTTAAGATATTTAAATAAACAGTTCAGAAGTAACTAGTTTCGATCAACATATAGAAATCGTGATTAAACCTTGACAACCGATTAATTAAAAGTCAAAATGATTGGTCAGCTGAAAGGCATTGTGACTTATTTATTGCTTCATTTTGATGTCATTTCAATGATGTGCGTTAGGAACGACGTCTCGTAGATAGTAAACCGCTTTCAAAGGAATGGTGTTTTGTATATAGTTAAGCACTTTTACAGGAATTGTGACTAGCATATAGTAAAGCACCATGAACGTAAATAATACAAGCACTCATACTCGGAGATAAATAATAAAATGTATATAAATTATATTCACTCCAATGGGCAAAACACCGATTGAAAACTTCAAAAAATAATTATTTATGGTACATTCGGAAGAAAATGGTTATTACTGTGAGCGATACTACGTGAATCCCTTTCTCCAGGCAGGACGTGTTCAGTACTTCAGAATCAGCATCAGAATTGCACTCCAAGTCAGTATCACGATTTGCAGGCAAATCCCTACCGCTCATGACCGGCGCTTCCGTTGTCACTGATTACGCCGTCGGTGGCAGGTGCGTTTTCATAAATGTCGAACACAGCTTTCTCGCCGCGGAGGTCGCATATCACATTTGTTAATGCTTTGATATAATTCTTCGCCAGCGTGAGGCTCTCGATTTTTGAGAGCTTCCGCTCCATGTTTATGTGGGGAAGCACGTTTCGCAGACCCTCAAACGCGTCGTTTAAAGAATGCATCCTCTGGCGCTCCCGCTCATTGCTTTCGATGCGCCGCATGTTTCGCTCGCGGGCACTCACGCCTTTCCGACGTTTCATGGCGCGTTTCGGGCTCTTCATCTTCCGCTCGACATAGTCCTCGCTGTTCGACAGAGCGCCGCTGAAATTCGGCGGCGACGGTGGCTCCTCACGCGCCATTTTCCCATTGCCATCGCTACGTTTTAAGTCGCTTATGAGCGACTTGTTGGCCGTGTTGTCGTCCCAGAATTTGTCTTTCGCATGTATCTCTTCTTCCATCGGAAATATTTCACGTCCTCAACCGAACCGTGCCGCATGCTCTGTAACTAAATATGTGACATTTTAATTAAAAGTACATTTCAAGCCTTCAAAGTACATTGCAAAGGCTCAATTCCTCGGTGAATAAGAATGATTCAAAATACATATGTCTGGAACATGTTACTCATACAGGTCGATGCGTTCCGAAGGACAGGTTCATGTGCAATCTGTTGGAACCGAATATCGTCCAAACGATATCACCAAATCAACGAATTCAAAGAACAAGTAATTTTAAAAATAGTTCTTCAGTTTAGAAATCCATAACATTTGCATAATTATTGAATGTTGCAATACTCTTCTTACACACTTTCGTTATACACATCTTATAGAATAAACAGTTTTTTGTTGAGTTAAGAAAATATTTAAAATCGAAATAAAGATACATACGAAAACATTGTAAAAACCAACTTTATTATGGTAAAAAGATAGATATAATAAGTTAACATGTTAGTATCAATAAGTATTGACACCATTCGTGAAGGCAAATATAAACGTTATGTCGACGTAAGGAAACATTACGTGATTTGCTTTAAACGGAGATATTAGGCCATACCGTTTTGCCCATAACAAATACAGTGGTCCAACCAATGCTTAAGCGTTAAATTCTGCCACCTCTGTATGTAGAGCTCTCCCGTGCGAATGGTATTTATCGTAAGCACAGATGATCTTTAAGCAATTTAAATTGAAGTTGACAAAATAAAATCATACAAATATTATGTCATCACATTCATTTATAGATTTATCGCTCACTTGAAAACCATGCTTGATTTTGCTTATAATATTCGACATATAAAAAGTGCATAACTTAATTATATACTTTCATAACGTTCAATCATGGTTATGTGTCGATTCATGTGCTCCGGTATATTGAAACACATATAAATAAATCACGAACGTAAACATAATGAATTTCTACTATTATTTCCGCGTACTTCATTTTTGTAACGTGTTGTTCTAAATCAAAACACATGTTGCGTTAAATTACTTACGGATGTTGTTTTTCCAGCGCTCGTTACTAAATCCTTTTAAAAACGTTAAATAGTCCAGTATGTTGTGTAAATTTCCCAACTCTGTTTAGTTTATCAATAGATAACAGTACTCCCTCATAATTAGGGCTACGTCAGAATAAACACATGTGAATCCGGTCTCTGACCCTTGAAATCATCCCTAGAAGATCCGGTGTCTCCAAAAACGATCGCGCTATCGGTACGTGCTATATACTGTGAACGCCAATGATACCAAGTAAGAGTTTAAACATGAGTATGTACATGTAAACAACGTACACTACGATTTGTAGCTTGATGGTTTATTATATTCGAGCTACCG
This sequence comes from Dreissena rostriformis, assembly GCA_007657795.1. Lineage (NCBI taxonomy): Eukaryota > Metazoa > Mollusca > Bivalvia > Myida > Dreissenidae > Dreissena > Dreissena rostriformis. The sequence continues at coordinate 7,958 of VMBQ01011467.1, read as the reverse complement.
TTTGACTTGTAACCACTTGCGGTTAACTCAGCCATCACAAAATAAAATCGAGTTAAGGAATGATATATCGTTTTAAATCGAGAAATGATAAATATGCGTCGCGAACTATATGTTCCAAGAACGCTGTCGCTCTAACGTTAAGTTTCGAATACCGTGTGTCGCTTATGAAATAATTTGGTTCATCGCATAGTGTTCTTTATATGCAAACATTTAAGGCTAATAGTCCACTTAAGTCGAACGAAATACAAGAACCAAAAGCTCATTAAAAACTGAGGAAGATAGTGGAGACTGATTATGATTTATGACAAGGATGCCGATGATGAAAAAGATACTTATAATAATGTAAAGGAAACTGATTATGATCTTGGCAATGATGATACCTCTGCCAATGACAATGTGAATGTTACTGCTGGTAACTCTGCTACTGCTGTTGGCGATTAGGAAAATTATGGTTTGTTTCACAGAATGCCTTAAACAGCAATTATTTATTCAAGCATCGCTTTTTAATATGATCAACTGGTTCAATAAAGTTGTGACTATAAATAGAACATAGATAGATAATAATGGCTGACTTTTTGGTCAAGTTAAGGTATAATATCGTGACCGTCGGTATGTCTTCATAAATTGAGTTAAGAACAGACGAAACCTGAAACGTGAAGACTGTACGCGTGTAAAGGAACACTTAACTCTGCAAAGCTCATATGAGTCGCGTTCTGAGAAAACTGGGCATAATGCTTGTGCGTANAAGTCGCGCATACTGGTAACAAATCGTGGTAAACACATACATAAAACACGCGTACGTCACATCTTTGCGGCCTTTCTAATCGCATTCGTCGCTGAAATGTTATCAGAATAGTTATGATCCGCCGGATTGTATTCGTGATTTGCTAAATATAGAAATCCGCGTCTAATGCGTCAACTGTAAACCCGGATACAGATGTTGTTAGTTGATTTTACGGACTGCTGACTCGACCAAATCGGTATGCTATGTACGTAAATAGATCAGAAGACCTTTCAGTTTTATACATAATGTGTGAATTTTTATAGTGAGTTAAATGTTGACTAGTCATTACGCTGAACAATGATGAGGCAGTGTGTGCAAGTCCCTTTCATTAATTAGGATAGACTGGTCATATAATCTAAATTCGTGCGAGTTTATGATCGTCGCATGCGACTTAGTTGGGAAGTATATGATATGAATTAGCGAGCGATAGAGAAAAGAGACTTATGAAAGAGTGGGTTCTTCAGCCATTTTGACAACAGATAAGCGAGCGTTTAGCTTATAGAAAAAGTTTTTTGTGATATCCAGTTAATCACAGTAAGGGCTGTTTTAAGTATGGATTGAAAACGCGACTGAGTTGGAGAGGCGGTCGCTGATTTCGTGATTCAGTACATGAAACAGATGGATTGACTATACATGTTGGCGAGTCATTGAGCGAATGAGTGAATAAGTGATTAAACGTTCTCATAATGTTTTTCGAAATATGGAACCATATGGTGTGCAATCTTGCGTGCCAGTATAAGTGAGGTAGAGCGTTTATTTAACAAATATGTTGAATAAACCGGTCGTTACTTTTGGCTTTGTTTCTGCAATATTTTATCACGAGGTTTACATTAATTATATTAAACAAACAATTCTTCATGTGATGCAATATAATTTGTTTCAAATTATATGTATAACTTGGTTATTCATCAATGCAAACACATTATCATGAAGTATGTTTGCATAAATAACAACACCAATACAATTCAATTCAGAGATCGTAAAATAAATAATTATATCGATAAAACGCACAATAAATTAACAGCTAGTTTCACTATAAGCGGAACTATGCCCCAATAAAACGTCTATAAAGACAAAAGTGTCAACAGCTATATAACACCACATGTTTGAGTGCCCTATTTATAAAAAGTGAACGAATTGTTCTTGTTTAAAAATGTTGAACCATTTCATAACAATATCCTGGTAAGGCCAGCCTGGTAGTGAAATAGTTTATAAGGTTATCACACATCATAGTTTTTATTTGTATGCAAATAAATGCAAAATCAAACGGGTTTTATTGAAAGTATTATTGAATGTTTTAAAGGAGCGTGGAGTTTTCTGCACAGGTAAATGTAAAGTGGTAATCGAAGTCATAACAATACTCAAAAAATGTGGTCGTATATAGTAAACCAAGCAAAAATGTAAAGTGATGTAGCCACTTTTCCTATGGTTTCGTTCATTTAATATTTTGAACAATCGTATGCGCATAACTATTAAACAATTCAAAGAACATTTTGTATCATGAAACAGAGAAATATATGTTTTTCAGAATAAATAAAACATTTTTTTATAAACAGAATGTGTAAACGCTTAAAATAACAAGAACATAAACATGACCTACACTCTATGACTCGCCATGTCATTTCCTGTAGTATCGTGAATTGTGATTGGTTGCCAATTTGCAGGTGCGAGGTGAGGCCCGGACTAGTGTAACTCATTAAAATTAATCCATATATCGTCACACACAAAAAACGAGTTAACAACAAATTTTTTTTTAATTAAATTGAACTATATTAACGATGTTAACTACAAATAAAGTAGAAAAAGTTAACTGGAGGGAACTGAACGCTTCGATGAAAATCTAAAAATAAACAGTTATGAAAAGTGACGACACATGAACACGTCTCCGCGCCGCAAAACTACTTTTTCATGGCAAAATTGCAAATGAACCCAGTGTCCACATTGATCACATTGGCCCCAGTTAACAATTTTTAAATACGGCCTCTTGTCCAGGTTCGGAGGGGACGTTTTATTACACACACAGCATGTGCCAGAATCGTCCATCTCCGAGTCGTCATCAGTGTCCGTGTCCGTGTGCGTGTTTCGGCTGTCAATTTTAATGCCGCTTGTAGATGGAATAGGGCTTGCAATATCGTTGATGGTGTTGATGGTAGTATTCTGATTTATTTGAGGCTGTACTGATATTTCGTTTTCATTGTTGTCCTCATATCTATCGAACTCGGCAATGAATGATGGGCTGGTTAATTCTCTTCCACCTGCACGTGGTCGTTTTTTTGCTCTATGTGCATTATTTAAAGTGCACGTGCAGCCGGCTTCTTGTTGCGTTGCAAGCTTCTTTTGAAGATACTCTTCTACTGCATTTCTTCCAGCTTGCATTGCCTTGACCTTAAGCACTGGCGTCGTGTCACGGAATGACTCACATGGGAGAAGTCGCTCTGGGGCTACCGCGTCTTTGTTGAGTGGGTGAATGCCCGTTTTTTTGAATGCTGACACAATGTTCCATGGAGACATTGACTTCAAGTATGACTTACTTGCAATGGCTGCCACTTCATATCTTGAGATAACCTTTTCCATGTGCTCTGTCATGTATGCAGCGCACTCTCTGTAATAATAGCGCTTGAAGGGGGCGAACACTGCAACATCCAAAGGCTGCAGTACGTGTTAAGAATGGGCAGGAAGCACAAAGATGTGGACGTTTTTGAATAAAGCCCAGTCTATCATGCTACGCGACGTGTGCGTGGTGTGCCCGTCGAGAATCAACAAAATCGGTTGTTTGTCGTCCCGACCTGTACGTACGTATTTCAGGAAGTGGTTATCCAAATAGTCCTGAAAGACGGAGGCTGTTGACCAGCCGGAATCAGACATGACAGCACGAGCCCCAGGTGAAGTGCCTTTCATCAAGTCTTCGTTCATCCTCTTACCTGTTATATTTGACACACAATATAAAAGTGTAAATATGAAGTTATTTTTTTGTATTACTGTTTAATCATTATTAACATTTTTTAGTTATATTAACTGATACGTATAACGTAGCGCATTAAATTAAATTAAAATTATGTGAATGTTGAGAGTGATTTTATTTTGAAAATTAGTATGTGCAGTAAAGGGTTTAAGTAAAGCAAGTATGCAACATATATGTATATAGACATTTGAAAACAAAGTACGGCGGTAATCAAGGTTGTAGTGGAGGATCGCGGACAAGTAACAGCATGTTCTTTTTCTCGCACAGGGGCTATTATGTTGGGAGGTCTATGCTCAGGACTGATGCCCGTTTCATCGAGGTTGTATATGAATTCTGGTTGTTCGTTAAGACACAGACTTCTGACAATTTCGTTCAGATTTGTGAAATAGTGCTCAACGCATTCTAGCGTAACATACTTGGCTCTGTATCCAGAGCTGCTGGTTTTAGTGAAGTAATGAACTCTTTCCAACGATTAAGGAAACTATACAACCATGAGTTGCTTAGTGGCTTATCTGTTTGTCTCCTTCCAAATTTAAATGCCATCTCGCCGGCCGTTTTCTGTAGCCCCGGGTTGGAGAAACCATACCCTAACCTGGCACAGGACTGCAAGTGCTCGACAATGGCAAGCTCTTCTTCTTTACTGAAGATGGTCTCATTCCCATTGTTTTCGATATCCACCTTACCAGTAAGTCTATCTCTGAGTGTTTGGTATGGTACGCCGTACTGCAGAGCTGCCTTGCGTACACTGATTTTTTTCTGATTTTACTGCGTTATAGGCCTTCAACACATTGTCAGAGTTGTACTTCTTATAATTTGAGTGATATTGTTGGGGTTTAGGCTGAAGAAAAGAACAAAAACAAATCTGTCTCACTAATTGAGCTTAATAGAAAAGTATTCATATCATAATGATTGAAATCCAACATATTAATCCACATGACGGGCCTCTTGATATATAGTTTGTGCAAAGTTATGTCCCTTACGGTCACGTGATATACCGAAAACAGCTGACAGCGTCTGTTGACAATGGGGAAAGCAACAAATGAAAGAAATAGCGAAATCAAAGGTTTTGATCTTAAGGAATGGACATTTGCATCAAAAAAAGTTTGCATTTACTGCATGGGATATGGTAAATAATGTTAAAAATACCTGTTGCTTTCGCATTTTTACAGTTTTCTGGAGAGCAAAATACTTCCGGCAAAAGACGAATAGAATTCGGACGCGTGCGTGAACGTGCAGAGGTTTTAAATTGCGTCATCGATAAATTCACGAAACCATAGGAAAGAAGGCCCTGCATTATACACATCACAACACCATTGAGCTGTAATATGCACATAATTTATATAAATATGATACATCATGGTAGTATTCAGTGTAATAAATATGAGACATTTTGGTAGTGGTTCATGAAATAAATAAATTTGAGACATATGGTATTGGGTAGCTTCATTCCACTTACAAAAAGTCGTTACGATAGTTTGCTATTTAACAGTCCTCTGTACTTACCACAAAAGCACCGTGATAACAAGATAGATTCCTCATATAGGAACTGCAGCAAACACTCCAAAAAATATAACGAGCAATTCTGCGTTTAAACAACTTAATATGTGGGCAATTTTACCTACAATTTACAGTTTATTTATGTTCACAAAAGGCGCTCGTTCGCTATGAATACATGAACCAATTTTTTGTATTTTAGTTTAGGCGACGCTAATTATTACACACTTTTTATTACGCAATGGCCTTTAATTTTATAATTTGAAATACTAATGAAACACCTGGTATATGGATTCATAGAAAGCAAGTTACCGATCATCTTAGTCGTGTTGTATTTGATTAATATCATGTCAGGTCAATGTGAATTGCAACGCCTATTGCGTCTATAGTAATACAGACACTTACATTTACATGTATGCCTTCAACGATTGATTGTATTACCAGGATGTTTTACGAGTTAGAATAACGGTTTAAGCTGCAATTAGTATAAGGTTGCTTGGGGGACAATTGAGGTTTAGGTCCTGACAGTGAATAATAGTGTTATGTTAAGTGGGAAAACAATGATGTATGGAACATAAACTTAACTGGATTTATTGTTTTAAAAAATAGATACAACGGGCCGAACTATGTGTTCTGCTTTATGATAAATATTTAAGGCGTATTTGTTTCCAAAATGCTGCACAAGTATTGAGTGAAACACTGCAGGGCAGTTTATTCTAAGATTGTTGTACCCGGTATATTAAATGCAGGTGATTACAAAATAGTAATACCTCTTTTTTCCGGTCTAATATATGCAATGTTTTGTCGCATGAACATAAATTGCTCCTCAAGAACAAAGTTAAAACTGTGCTAACTAATTTAAATCCAACGTGTTTCGTGGCTTGTTAATTTAACCAGCCTCAAATGACCAATTCCTTTGAACACAAAACCAACCAATCTGGTCTTAATGCTGATCGTGTTACCAAAGTCGGTTGCACCAATTCATGAACAATATAATATTTTAAGAGTGTCTAGATAAATATTTGTACCAATTTCCTGACAAGCATACATTTGCATTTTCAGTAATTTGTATCAACAGTTATTGCTCGACGCACCTATAATTTCGCAAATGGGGCTTCTCGTTTCTAGCCAATGTTTCTAATAACAATTATGTTTATACCGTAACATGATTTGGGAAATGTATCATTGCTAAAGTATTAAACATGTCTGATAAATTAAAAGTTTCATATCATGCTCCATATGACAGCATCAAAATAGTCAGCAAATGATTTGGTTCTGAATTACAAAACTGTATTTCAATGTCAGAAATGTATTTCAAAGCCAGTTATGTCTGTTGACATACAAAATAAGTAAAGTTTTACAGCTTTGTCCGTCTACCCTACTGCCAACGGAAATTTATTGCATATAGAGTTGCGTCTGTTGCCCGTCTGCCAAAGAGGCATTAACCTTTAAAACGAGGGTCATATTTACTGAAATGTCATGAAACAAGATGCGGTTTGTATTAACGGTAATTTCGGACCGAAATATTGACTGAGAATATGACATTTAACGTAACTATGGTAACAATAATGACAATGGTTTAATACGAGCGTCAACTATTATGCGTTTTAATAGGTTCTTAACGTGTTTTTGAAATATGGGGATATAGTTATTCTAGAACCGAAATATGATAAGATATACTAAAAACGTCATGAACAGGTGGATCTAAATGTATCAGACAATTATGTCTTGTTTAATTGCCATTCAGACTCTCATGTCAAACTCAGACGCCTCGTTGATATTTTTCAAGCAACCGGAGTAATGCGGAATCCAATAGAACTGTTTTCAGTGCAAGACATGTGCCCTTAGGACACGTATACGCTGATAACCCCGTATTTCAACTACATTTGAAAACTTTTCTTATGAAAAGTGACCTGAACTATCAAATGTGCAAATTTGTATCTTCAGATATATAAATTAAAAGTTTCATCGATAGTTATACGTTTCTAGTTAGATGCAATACAAGTAAAACAAGTTATTCTGTTAAAAGGGAACAAAACCTCCTCTTGTGCAAAACAATTAACAAATCACAAAAATACCCGTGAGCACAAATTCACATGGTGATTAAAACGTTAATAAAGTATCATCACTATAACAATAGTAGTTTTAGAGTTTAACACGACACAAAGCCAGCATTGCTATGTTTTGCAAAAAGACCCATAACAAAAAGTTAATTTAAAACAACATAATTTCTGCTAAAAATGGACCATATCGCCATTAAAAAGAACCCACATAACCATAAAGGTGTGAACGTTCACTCCATCTGCTATATTTAATTTGATAACACACAAATGCGATGAACGAGCGGACAAGGGCAAATCAATATGATGTCCCCTTGTCTAAACAGGGGCATAAAACGAGACAGTTGGTGAAAACGTTAGAGTAGATATGTGGATATAATTGGTTTAGCTGTGTTTTTGTTTTCCAGTGTAAATCGAGTTTTATAAGGTCGTTCCGCACACGATGTTGAAGTATTTAAAGACCTGAGGTGTGTCCCAGCACTCTAACCTAATTAAATTACTAGATTTACGCAATTGGGGACGAATTATGAAATAAAGCTAAAATGTTTAGCTTTTTTTATAGTCAATGTCGGTGTGGTATTGTGATGTGATGCTGTTGGCCGAAGTGCCCGGAGGAAAACACTCCTGTCAAGCAGAGTGTCCTCAAACGAAAGTCACA
>VMBQ01011466.1:0-16220 GCA_007657795.1 Dreissena rostriformis | reverse complement strand
ATAACTCTGTGAAAAATCATCCGACCAGAACCGGCTGATAATATGCACATCTCCTCTTGGTAGTGAAGCTTCCCATAAAGTTTCATTGAATTCCGGTCATTAGTTGCTGAGAAATAGCCCGGACAAGAATTGCACTATATGTACAGTTAATGGAAAATTTCAAAGGGCCATAACTCTGTGAAAAATCATCCGACCAGAACCCGCTGATAATATGCACATCTCCTCTTGGTAGTGAAGCTTCCAATAAAGTTTCATTGAATTCTAGTCATTAGTTGCTGAGAAATAGCCTGGACAAAAACCCAGACGGACACACGGACGCACAGACAGACGAAGCGGCAACTATGCTCCCCCAAAAAAAATTGGGGGAGCATAAAAATACATGTGACCGATTTTTTTATATAATTTGGGCTATTTTTCGTCTTTGTCTTTCTGTGTTTGATATTTATTTATTTTTACAAATCAAATAAACTCTGGGGTTATATTTTATCCCAATAGTCCCAAAACACCTGGGTTTATGTTTTATACCAATAGTGCATTTTTTTTTTGCAAAACCTAATTAGCCTAGTGAAATTTTTTTTATTATTATTTACTATATGACTAAGCTGGGAAGTTATTGCATTGAAAAATATACATATAGAATACTAGGTTAGTGTTATATAGAGATAAGTTTATTCAGCGAGGGTTTGAAAACATAACCCATGAGTTTTGACGAGTGTTTCATATTTTCATGCAGAGCAAATAATCTTATATGTATTAAACATAAAGCTGGCATTCTTTTTATCCCATTATTTTCTCATAAAAATAAGGTCCTTATATTGTAAAAAAAACAACAACAAAGAAAATGGCAGCAATTGCCAAACAAACATGTTAAACATCAAATGCTGTCATGTCAACAAACAAAATGTTCTGTGCTCAACAGCTTCATTCTGGCAATAATGAAATAAAGCTAAGTTTTCTCATCAGGGGTTTATTTAAAAAATGTATGCATGCTTATTGGATAAAAAGCTAGAATAAATGCACGCAGAGTTTATATGCACACATTTCACACCACTTAAATCAGACCATGCAATTAAATATACAGCTTATTTTCACACATATAATTGCACACATGCTTATTGCTGTTTGATTAACTTAAAACCACTCAAAAGTAAAATAATATCAATATCATAAATATCAAGGTCAACCTTACTTGTATACACGATGTAAAACAATCACATTAGAAACAAAGAAAGGGACAAAACCCAAACTGGCACAACTTTGTCAAATCTCCAATGACTAGGATGTATTTGTACAAGGAAAACAGATGTGGGAAAACGTAAATGAAAAATAAAATAAAAATAAAGGCAATATACTTGTGATATAAATAAGTTGTGATCATATTAATATCGCTGATTGTGAACTATGGATTACAAATCAAGCATGTTACCACCAACTATTGATTCACTCAAATTGTTTTGAAAAAAACAAAAAAACAACAACAACAACAACACTATTTTGCATTTTAAATACTGGTACATACAAAATCAATCTATTAAGAAATACTGGATTTCTTAAAAGAGGCCATAAAATAATTAAATTTAAACAACAAATATTGTAAAGCCAGAATAACAAATGTAACAAATGGATAACAAACAGATCATGTTCTAATTGCAAATGCAAAATACATCACTGGTAAATGCAAAATACATCACTGGTAAATGCAAAATACATCACTGGTAAATGCAAACTGTCTGCTGGTACGATTAGTTACAAAAACAAATATTACAACACATATATTAAATATTTATATAACAATACAATCTATATATAAAGCGGCAAAGTATGTTTGTTCATATTATATACATTTCAGCATCAATATCAGCATGTATAGTTGATGAAAATTTCAGCAATCTGACCTTTCTATGCATTTACAAAAATTTAAAACTTGAGAAAACGATGGTGATTCCAATGTTATGTTTCCAAGATGAGATATGAATAGTTTAATAATAATGGCAAGAGACGAAGATGCAATCGACACAATTAAAAAGTGTTTGTAATTTTTTGTTTCATCAGTAATTTGGAAACTTTGAGAATTTCTTGAACATAAAAAAAATTTGACAAAGCCTATGCAGCTGTGTTGAAGGGTGCTGCATTTGGCTCTCCATGGATTGGATTTGAATCCAATTGATTGAAAAAAATAGTTCCAATAATTTTTGGTCATATGATAAATAAAGTTTAATGCTAATACCTGTAACTTACTTTTTGCTGAAAATAGATTTTAAGACATTGACAAAATATGAAAATCAGGAAACAAGTTGCTACAAGTCACTAAAAAACACAATAAAATCACAAATATAATGTGCAATGAAAATGGGAAAACAATGCAACCAATGATACACTAAAAAGTGATTGAAATGAACATAATACATAAATTGGATGGTAATTGTGTTATTTTAGTGTAAGTTAACTTATTCCCTTTATATTAATAGTGGCATAAACTATGAACTTATGTGTATGTGTAATCCAATGCCTTACCATGGATTGAACACAATTTTTATACAAAAAAATTCCCTAAAATGCTATGTACTGAAAATATTTTTTATTTAGAAAATGGTCACGTGAATGATGAGCAAAATGGTAACACAATGGAATGAATTTGAGAGTCATTATCACACGATATAGCACGGGCTCACATCTTTTATTTAACAAGTTGGCACTGTATTTTTAACAATAAATATTTTACAATTATTTTCATTCATATTTAATAAAGTTCAGTTTGGTTTTAACCTATTTTTTGTCTATCTCAATCCCATCAGCATCCTAATTCTTATTGGGACACTCTCGAGTCAGTTTCCTGGGTAGAAAACAATTGAGCCATGCTCTATGAAAAAGGAGGCTAATCAGGAACGACACTTTCCGCCTAAACTGGATTTTTGCTAACAACATACTTGCTTTAAACAAAAAATACCATAAAAGTGGAAACTGTAATGGAAAGAAACCTCCTCATCGCTACGCCAACACCATAGCCACAACACAACTGCTACCTCTCATTACCTTCACACATGACAAATTGGTAATTCTTAAATAAATATAAACACATCAATAAGTGCCAAATCTCACTAAACATCACATCAAACTGTTTTTGCAAATGATAAATATACAGATGGAATTTTGCATCAAAAAGTAGTCAATAAGTTCAAACAATAATCACTTTGGAGTACTGATCAATAAACAATAACCGAAACTTAATAAAAACAAGAGCTGTGTTTGTGAAATACAATGCCCCCTACTGCACTTTGAAGCCGCACAGCAGCTTTATCCCAATGGAAAACATCATGACGAAGTTACAGTCCATTAATATTTGGACCCATTAAGTCATGCAGGTAGACTCACACACCAAAAATCAGGAAAGTATCTATAAGCCTTTAAGAAAAAAATACGGAAAAGTGTAATTTTGGATAAAATTATTAAGTCCAAGGCCCGTAACTTCATCAAAAATCAATGGACCGGAACGAAACTTGAACTTGTAATTAAAGTCATACAGGAAGACTCACACACCAAAAATCAGATCAATATGTGCAAGTGTTTAGGAAAAAAGTCTAAAAAACTGTAATTCTAGAGAAAATGTCAAAGCCCAAGGCCATTAACTTAGCCAAAAATTAGTGGATTGAAACGAAACTGGAACTTGATCAGTAAGTCATGCAGGTAGACTCACAAACGGAAAATCAGGTAAATATCTGAAAGCTTTTAGGAAAAACAAGATGTGTCTGTGAAACACTATGTCCCCTTTTGAGCGATTTTGACCCATATATTTGTCCTTTGACCTTGAAGGATGACCTTGACCTTTCACCACTCAAAATGTGCAGCTCCATGAGATACACATGCATGCCAAATATCAAGTTGCTATCTTCAATATTGCAAAAGTTATGGCCAATGTTAAAGTTTGATGCAAACAAACAAAGCAACAAACCAACAGACAGGGCAAAAAAAAATATGTCCCCCAGTATTGACTGGGGGACATACAAATCTGGAAATGGAAATGGAATGCCTAACAGACGGACGGACAGACAGAATATGCCACTTCTATATGCAACCCTATTAGGAGCATAACAAAAATGAACCAAAACTTACACAAAATAAAATGACATTAATACACATGCCATTTTAAATCCAATATAAACTTGAAGAAGTCAGGCCGTCTTACATATGTTTTATTGCTACAAAAATGGCATGAAGCGTTCATATCAGGGGTTTTTTGCCATTTATAATTATTCCATATTTTATACAAATTATACAATGTCATAATAATGTTTGCTTTTGTGAAATAAAAAAAAAAGATCTATAGCATATTATTAAGATTACATAGCTGTAGGAATCTACAAAAAAGTTGTATCATCCTAGCCATAAATCACACACAAAAATGATATAGAATCTAAACAGCTGATAAATATTTAGTTTGTCACAGTAGTCACAAATTCATAATACCCCATCCCAATCCCACCATGTTATATTAATGAAATTCAAAGTAAAACAGTTAAATAAGGGACATAACTTTTTACAACTTCAACATGCAAGTTTGAATCTCATAATTCCTTGGCAAAAAATACCGGGGTCAGGCGAGTTTGAGTCGTCCGAGAGCAATAAGAAACAAAGACAGACGTCTTTGGTGAACCCACTGCACACCCCTCTACTTTGCATCGATTAGGGTAGTATATAAATATCAATACTAAAGCTATATAACTACTGAAGGCCCCAATTATAATGCACTAGGCTTCATAGCTTGTCCCACTGCTGAACATCTTATCTGAAGCGGATCTCATATAATAATCAGACTGGGAACTATACATAGAATCACTGTCACTGGCCGCTCCTCTCACATCAAGTGACCTTCCACTGTGACCTTCATACGACCTTGAAATCTCACTTGACCTTTGCGCCTGTCCATCAAACAACCGAACAGGCTCGCACGCCTTGTAATGACCCTCAAGTGATCGGGTTTTCCCGTCAAAAGGTCGTGGAGTGGCATACAGTCCCTTTTGGGCTTCAAATGACCTTTGACCTTCAAACGACCTTGACCCACTTTCACTGCTTGACCTTGGGTGGCTGTCAAAAGACCTTTGACCCCTCCATGCCATAGTTCCCCCTGGTGAACGTCGGTAGTCTATGCTAAACTGTAAATTGATATTTAAGTAATTGTATTTTAATTTTAAAGCCCCTATAACGCTCAAAATTAATGGATATTTTGTAAAATATTTCGTAAAATAAAGTTAATACATAAACAATCAGTGTTCCTTATAGCAAATTCCAAAATAGCAACGCTAGATGTGGTCTGGTAACATAGATTTAAGAAGATATAAAATGCTTTTTTTTGTGGCATAATGTATTTCATTTTAATTTCCTGTAACGATATCATTTCATACAACACACAACCACTAAATTGGAACATGAACATCAGAACATGTGTTGAATATATTGTACCACACAAAAAAAGAAAGAGCATTTCGTATCTTGTTAAATCTATGTTACCAGAGCACATCTAGCGTTGAAATTTTGGCTTTTGCTTTAAAGAACACTGATTGTTAATGAGTTAACTTTATTTTACAAAATATTTTACGAAATATTCGTTGATTTTAAGCGTTTGTAGGGGCTTTAACCATTTTCTAAATTAACCATGTTAAACGTTTGCTGACAAATTGCTCTTTCCCTACTGGCATAAACTTTGTAATGAAGTATTATTCTGCAGAACTCTTACACAATGATATATTCACCAGGGACTATAAAATCTATACGCCTTAGAAAATTAACCATGGTCATTATTTATCACTGGTTAATTCGTTAACAAATGGGCCCTTATTGAAGACAAGGATAAGTGATTTTTTTTAATAGGTCTGATTTTGATTACCTTCCTTTAATAGTTTACTTCCACTTTTATCTCGTCGATCTTTCCAATGAGCGAGTGCCTTATTAAATGTCTAATGTTTAGCATTATACAAAGTACTCTGTGACTGTAGTGTATAGATAAAAAGCAACTTGTAGCTGAGCTAATTTGCAAACACTGCCAGTTCATTAAACTTTGAACAAAAGGACACGTGGACATTTAATTATTTATAAATAAGGGAAAGTTTGCATGAAAACTTGGGTTTATATAGACACTGTAAAGTCCCTTTCCTGGGAAGAACCAGTACTTAAGTGTCTTTGAAAAGATCCTTCTTATGTTCCCTACGGATTAAGCCCAGGACTTAAGGGTCGCAAGGCAGACACCACATCATTTACACCATTACAACCTGCAAATTCCAAAGGCATGTGGGTTAAATGTTAAAGTTTGAACTTATGTATCTCATTCAGATTTACAAATTGGATACCCTATTGTTACCATCGATGCCCGAGTATGCCTAGCATAGAGGTTGCTGTGGATATTGTCAACCTAGAGACCGGGAGGTCACGGGTTCAATCACAACTGAGGAAGCGTTCTTCAGATTTCCCATAAGACACCAAGTACTGGTTCTAAACAGGCAACGGACTCAAGAGTATTTCAATAAGCCTCAGGCTTTTGATGTAATCGCGAATATTAATAGGTTTAAAACTAGGCCTTGTATTGTGTCCTACCTTAGTGGCACATATGAAGCAGACGGTGACAACCTTGGCTATGGCGTTCATAAGATTCTTGGTCTCCTGAATGGCCCCATCCACCTGAAACACAGAATACATGTCATGAAGGGCAAGAACAAAAAAAAGAATGCCCTATCTGTTTATTCTAGAACATAGTTATATAACTATTGTATAAAATAACACAAAATAACGATAATGCATAATGAACAATACCAAAGAATGAAGAAAACAATTTATTATTTATATATAATGTATTATTATATATAAAATCTGTTCATACCTTAATTCTATACCAATAGTTACAGACTTTGAGGTTCTTTATAGCATGTATTTCGATTTCATTACAGACCAATTTGGTTTTTACTACATAGAGAACTTATACTTTGTTACAAACATACCTAAAAAAAACCAACACCAATTTTATGAATTTGACAGGGCATGAAATTGTTCAACAGAGACTACAGCTTGGTGCTCACTCAAACAGCCATATCTAGGTTTGGCATATCAAAATGTGAGAACAAGAAGCCACAAAGGTCATAGAGACATATAGGTCGTAGTAGTCACAAAAGTCATAGAGACATTAAGGTCATAGCAGTCACAAAAGTCATAGAGACATAAAGGTCATACAGACACATAGATAGGTCATGAGGATTCTTAGGACAAATGACTCCATTAATAAAAGAAACTCATGGGTCATAGGAACACACAATTCCACGGGACAGATAAATCATAGTAGGAACACATAAATAACAGGGACACATAAATCAGAAGGACACATAAATCATAGGTAAAGGAACACATAAATCATACGAAAACATAAATCATAGGAACACATAATCACAGGGAAACATAAATCACAGGCACACAATAATCCTAGGAAGTTTAGCTTAAGAAACACACTTGTCATTGGGCCACAAAGATCATAGGATCACATTAGTCATGAGATCACATAGGATAAAGAGGCACATAGGTCAAAGGAACAAATGTGTCATCGTGGCATATTGGTCATAGAACCACATTGGTAATACAAGACATATAAGCCATACCGGCACACTAACCTTGTTGAAGGTGGCAGACTTGCCGTACGTGGATGCCTACACATAAATAACAGGGACACATAAATCAGAAGGACACATAAATCAAAGGATAAGGAACACATAAATCATACAAAAACATAAATCATAGGAACTCATAATCACAGGGAAACATAAATCACAGGCACACATTAATCCTAGGAAGATTAGCTTAAGAAACACACTGGTCATTGGGCCACAAAGATCATAGGATCACATTAGTCATGAGATCACATAGGATATAGAGGCACATAGGCCAAAGGAACAAATGTGTCATCGTGGCATATTGGTCATAGAACCACATTGGTCATACGAGACATATAAGCCATACCGGCACACTAACCTTGTTGAAGGTGGCAGACTTGCCGTACGTGGATGCCTACACATAAATAACAGGGACACATAAATCAGAAGGACACATAAATCAAAGGATAAGGAACACATAAATCATACAAAAACATAAATCATAGGAACTCATAATCACAGGGAAACATAAATCACAGGCACACATTAATCCTAGGAAGATTAGCTTAAGAAACACACTGGTCATTGGGCCACAAAGATCATAGGATCACATTAGTCATGAGATCACATAGGATATAGAGGCACATAGGCCAAAGGAACAAATGTGTCATCGTGGCATATTGGTCATAGAACCACATTGGTAATACAAGACATATAAGCCATACCGGCACACTAACCTTGTTGAAGGTGGCAGACTTGCCGTACGTGGATGCCTACACATAAATAACAGGGACACATAAATCAGAAGGACACATAAATCAAAGGATAAGGAACACATAAATCATACAAAAACATAAATCATAGGAACTCATAATCACAGGGAAACATAAATCACAGGCACACATTAATCCTAGGAAGATTAGCTTAAGAAACACACTGGTCATTGGGCCACAAAGATCATAGGATCACATTAGTCATGAGATCACATAGGATATAGAGGCACATAGGCCAAAGGAACAAATGTGTCATCGTGGCATATTGGTCATAGAACTACATTGGTCATACGAGACATATAAGCCATACCGGCACACTAACCTTGTTGAAGGTGGCAGACTTGCCGTACGTGGATGCCTTGAGCGTGGTCAGCAGGTTCTGACAGCAGGTCGGTATGCGGTCAGCGTAGGTCAGCAACTCCTCCTTGTGGGGACACATGGGCACCTGGGTGGCAGGAGAACACATGTAAGACACGATCTGAGAAAAGGGGGTTTAATGCATGTGCGTAAAGTGCAGTCCGAGATTAGCCCATGCAGTCCGCAAAGGCTAATCAGGGACAAGACTTTCTGTGTTCATGGTATTTTTTTGTTTCTAAGCAAAAATCCAGTTTAGGCGGAAAGCGTCGTCCCTGATTAAGCTGTGCAAACTGTACAGGCTAATCTGGGAAGACACTTTACGCACATGCATGAAACCCCCTTTTTACAGAGTGAGGCTCATATTCATAATCAGGGTCAGTAGGTCACAAAGGCACCGAATTATAAATATTGAATTATTTTTAAGAGAACAACCACTTTGTCACAAATGTGACAAATATTCACGAACCATTTTCTCAGTTCAAGGTGTAATAACTCAGGATGGGTGGATCAACGAGGATGACATGGAGCTTTGTCACTTACCATACTAGTCCCCAAGAACCGCTTTAAGGCATTAATGACAGTAAAGTTCAAGGGCACATTACAGATTAAGTTTAATTTAGTTAAAACTTATTTTTTTAAACTCAATTGCATCAAAAGCCTTAGCCTTATTGAAACACTCTCGAGTCCGTTTCCTGGGACTAGAACCAGTACTTGGCGTCTTTTGGGGAGATCGAAGGAATGCTCTCAGTGGGGTTCGAACCCGTGACCTCCCGATCCCTAGGCGGACACCATATCCACTACGCCATGGCGACCTTTATAAATCTTTACATATTTGAAGTTTCAGTTTGGTCACTTGACAAATGGAGATGTAGTTCACTCAACAAACTTTTACAATTGATAAAGCAGCCATGCCCATGGCTAAATTCAAGGGTACATAACTCAGGAATGAGCGGATCACTCTACATGAAAATGTTGCGTGTTATTCATTTACACTTCATATGGATGACCTTGAACATCTACACTCCATGGTGAATATGAGTTTAAGGTTCCAATTTAACCCCTTGAGTGCTGGAACCGGATTTTGAAGGTTTTTGCAAACAGTTTGGATCCAGATGAGACGCCACAGAATGTGGCGTCTCATCAGGATCCAAACTGTTTGCTATTCTGATAGTGGTCTTAGAAAAAAAAATCGAAGAAAATGCTAATTTTAGAAATTCAGCAGACGACATTTTAGCAGACGACAAATTTCCCAGCATGCAAAGGGTTAATAGATTAAGACATGCAGAAGAAGTTTGTTCAACAATATTTTATATGCCTTTTATATGGAAGCTTTGTCTGTGTCAAAGTTGACAAATATCTCAGAAATAAGTGGATTACTGCATGAGAACTGTTCAAGTAATTAACTCCACAAAATAATTACATTTTATTCAGAATGTGCTTTGTCAGCAATAGTCAAGGACAAACAACTCATGAATGTGTGGATTTCTAGAGATGAAAAGTGTTATGTGCATCTACACTTTAGTGCGATGGTATATTTGAGGTGTCAATTTAATCACTCCAGAAAATGTCTAAGGAATTCACTGTAGAATCTTATAACACTTCATGTGCACACAGCAACCAACAAACCAACCTATTGACTGACACGGTGACTCCAATATACCCCCTCAATGCCGCGTAATAAAATACCAATACATTTTCCCCTAGGATAATTAAAACGCAACTTCGCATGTAAATGTCATATAGCAAAAATTAGTGTCAGAGGTTCAATTTTCAAAAGAACATGCCCATTTAGTATGTTTAAATTGTTTTTTATAATTGAAATTTTTCTAACATTTTATTATTCACAATCTCAAATGATTGAAAGTTTCAATGTCATTTTTTCAAAACTTATCATTGAGCATGAACTATTTGACATGAATACAATTTACTTTTTCTTTTTTAACATTCCATTGATCATTCCCTATTCAGGGCTACAGTTCACCATTTCTTTGCGGTCAGGTCACTCAGGTTACACCTCACCTTATTTGAGAAGTCTCTGACAGTTCTGTATAGGTAACTCCTCACCTTATTGGAGAAGTCTCCGAAAGTTCTATATAGGTTACACCTCACCTTATTAGAGAAGTCTCTGACAGTTCTGTATATGTTACTCCTCACCTTATTAGAGAAGTCTCTGATAGTTTTGTATAGGTTACTCCTCACCTTATTAGAGAAGTCTCTGACAGTCTTGTGTAGGTTATACCTCACCTTATTAGAGAAGTCTCTGACAGTCCTGTATAGGTTACATCTCACCTTATTAGAGAAGTCTCTGACAGTTCTGTATAGGTTACACCTCACCTTATTAGAGAAGTCTCTGACAGTCCTTAATAGGTTACACCTCACCTTATTGGAGAAGTCTCTGACAGTTCTGTATAGGTTACTCCCCACCTTATAAGAGAAGTCTCTGACAGTCCTGTATAGGTAACACCTCACCTTATTAGAGAAGTCTCTGACAGTTCTGTACAGCTTCTTCCCCTCCTCAGCGAAGTACTCCGCCTGCACAAACAGGTCCTGTGTTGTCTTCAGTGGCCCCTCTCCACGCGTGAACAGGTACATGGAGAACGCCATGCTGAAAGTATACAGAACTTTATAGCTAAACTGGCTGCTTTTTTGGGGGAAAAAATGTTAATTGACTGTTCAAATTATGAAATAATTAAAACAAATTCAGTCCTATTTTTTACATTTGTAAGACAGAAATAAAAACTTGTGATTTCAAAATCACTTCCCAGTAAGATTTATATCACAGAATTTGTTTTTCTTTGTTTCCACGCATCCCTTAACCGAAGAATGTAATTTAAGAAAAAAATTAGTGCGAAAATGCTTTCAATCAAAGTGCCACTCAAAAAACTCTTAACCATTTTTACAGTATAACAATAGCAAACAGGGATATTCAATCACTTAATGTTATACATGCACTTTCGAACAGATTCATGAAGAATAACCCCAAACATTTTCATCTCTCATGAAAACCATTTACCTGGACATTTTCTTTTCTTCATGATTTAATAACTAGATTCCTCTCACTTACCTGGACAAGTTCTTTGCTCAATTGACAATGTCATTTTTAGACCGGTGTATTTTTTAAACCATTTTGGGAATGGGGGGCCCTTTGGATTGGGAAAAATCGCGTTGTTTTGGGAAATAAGTTTTGCTGATTTTTTGCCTACAAATGCTTTAAAATTGAGACTAAAAGTGATTTCAATATCCCCTTTACTTAGGTTAAACTTAAAGAGCTTGATGGAAGATGAACTTAATGTTGAGACTTATTAAAAAAAAAAAAAACTTCAATAGGGAATATTTAGGTCCAATGTGGGTCCTTCAACAGGCCTAAAATAAGAACAAAAAAAACACTGTATACTCCTCCCTCCCACTTACCTAGACATGTTCTTTGCTCGCTTGACGATGTTATTATAAGGCTCCTCCCACTTACCTGGACATGTTCTTTGCTCTCTTCACAATGTCATTATTAGGCTCCTCCCACTTACCTAGACATGTTCTTTGCTCACTTGACGATGTCATTATGAGGCTCATCCCACTTACCTAGACATGCTCTTTGCTCTCTTCACAATGTCATTATAAGGCTCCTCCCACTTACCTCGACATTTTCTTTGCTCTCTTCTCAATGTCATTATAAGGCTTCTCCCATTCACCTTGACATGCTCTTTGCTCTCTTGACAATGTCATAACAAGGCTCCTCCCATTCACCGAGACATGCTCTTTGCTCTCTTCACAAGGTCATTATTAGGCTCCTCCCACTTACCTAGACATGTTCTTTGCTCTCTTGACAATGTCATTATTAGGCTCCTCCCACTTACCTAGACATGTTCTTTGCTCTCTTAACAATGTCATTATAAGGCTCCTCCCACTTACCTAGCAATGTTCTTTGCTCTCTTCACAATGTCATTATTAGGCTCCTCCCACTTACCTAGACATGTTCTTTGCTCGCTTGACAATGTCATTATTAGGCTCCTCCCACTTACCTGGACATGTTCTTTGCTCTCTTGACAATGTCATTATTAGGCTCCTCCCACTTACCTAGACATTCTCTTTGCTCGCTTGACGATGTCATTATTAGGCTCCTCCCACTTACCTAGACATGCTCTTTGCTCGCTCGACGATGTCATTATTAGGGTCTTCCCACTTACCTAGACATGTTCATTGCTCGCTTGATGATGTCATTATTAGGCTCCTCCCACTAACCTGGACATGTTCTTTGCACGCTTGACGATGTCATTATTAGGCTCCTCCCACTTACCTAGACATGTTCTTTGCTCTCTTCACAATGTCATTATTAGGCTCCGCCCACTTACCTGGACATGTTTATTGCTCGCTTGACGATGTCATTATAAGGCTCCTCCCACTAACCTGGACATGTTCTCTGCACGCTTGAAGATTTCATTATAAGGCTCCTCCCATTTACCTAGACATGTTCTTTGCACACTTGACGATGTCATTATTAGGCTCCTCCCACTTACCTGGACGTGTTCATTGCTAGCTTGACGATGTCATTATTAGGCTCCTCCCACTAACCTGGACATGTTCTTTGCTCGCTTGACGATGTCATTATTAGGCTCCTCCCACTTGTCAGTCTCAGCATCCATCTCAGAGGTGATCAGCTTCATTTCCAGGCCCAACTTTGCGATCTTAGCTTGCTCCTGAATTGTGTTAAGGACATATCAAAAGATGAGACAAATATTGATTCCTAGCCTCATTTGTCCAGCTATTTATTTTTATTGTTAACAGTTTGTTTGTTTTGGAATGTTCTTGAATTTTTGCAAGGAACGCAGTAGCCAGAGGACTTCCAACAACCAGTTCAGTCATTTTTTATTTATTTTTTTACTGTTGTAAATGTTTTCAAAATTTTGTATGTTGTATATTGGAATACAATATTGTTTAACATTTTCTATCAAAGTACTTATGCAGTTTCAATATGAAATATCTTTTAACAGTAAATTGTTAAATTTTTATAGCCCTTTTCTATTTGCTATATCCTCAAAACTTATTTCTAGGTCAATAATGGAGTGATCTGATCTATAACTTGAATCAATTGTAGATTTTCTAATTTTTGATGACAAACTATTAGAAGTAAGAAAACAAGAATCAAGTCAAGCCTGCTGTAGTGGTGTTAATCTTCTCCATGTATATTGTTGGGTAGTGCCATTTGGATGGTTTGTCATCGGTGACCACTAATCAAACTCATTTGTGCCAAGTAGGAAGTGTTCATCATCAATATATTAAATATTTATATAAAAAAATAAATTTGTAAATTGATTTGGCGCAATATGTGTATAAATTGAGAGCAGTTTAATGCAAATAACTAAAATGTAATATATAAAGGAGACATATAAATCTTACAAGTCATCTTAATAAAAAATACAGACATTTTTCAGAACATAATATTAATATATTCCAGATTGAAACAAGTGATGTGTTTGTGAAACACTATGTCCCCTTTTGAGCCATTTTGACCCATAAATTTGACCTTTGACCTTGAAGGATAACATTGACCTTGACCTTTAACCACTCAAAATGTGCAGCTCCATGAGATACACATGCATGCCAAATATCAAGTTGCTATCTTCAATATTGCAAAAGTTATGGCCAATGTTAAAGTTTGTGCAACCCAACAAACAAACCAACAAACAAACCAACAAACAGGGCAAAAACAATATGTCCCCCAGTATAGACTGGGGGACATTAAAATAAAATGTTCACCTGTCTTTAAAACATCTATTTAGCCTTCAAATAAACTTTTTTTGAAGCAAAAAAATAAACAAAATATCTGCAAAAATGATCCAAAAAAAATAAAAATGAAAAGCAAATAAAATTCCAACCTCTGCATCTAATTTTGCTGGTCTGGCCAGTTTGGATGTAGTGCCATGTTTCTGTAAAACAAAAATAAAAGAAATAACTAGCTTGTATGAAAACCTGAAGTTCTAATTACGAAATAAACATAACAAAACATACACTTATATAATAACGTGAAGAGAACTTAGTTATAAATAAATGTTTTACTTAAATATACTGCCAGCACAAATAAGTAAAAATATTGTAAAAATATTACATGCACAGCTTTATATTACACCAGAAAGTACAGATGCTTGCTATATACACTATTTCATAATTTCAACAATTAGAAGAAGTAGAAAATTGAAAAGCAACAGCCAGCAAACACTGCATGTTTAACATCAAAAACACATGAGTCTACTTATATACAAATGGGAAATAAATCTTTATATAATTCACATGTATACATTTATAACTTTTAAAATTATGGTTTCTTCAAAATCAATCTTAAGATTTTGATAATGTTTATCTTGAAAACAGCACAACAGTTAACATTCAATATGAAGAGAGAAGAAGAGCTTTACAAAAACTGATAGGTTACAATATATATTTTGTCACAAAGAAAAGGCTCAATACATAAACAGTTGATAAGAATGAAAGTGAGAACCACTCAAAAGTTGTTGAAACAGGCAAATAAACATTTTCAGTTAATAAATACATTACACTGAAGATTTGTTTTTCTATTATTTTTTTTGAGTTTTGACACACAAATGGAATTTAAATCAGTTAGTTTTCCAAATAAAACTGTCTTCCAGATTGATATAAAATCTATTACAGCACAGAAATTAAAAAAGTGATGACAGACAAAAATAAAAGCAAACTTAGCAGTTATATGTATAAAGCTGTATTGTTTTATACATAAAACTTATACACCCCCAAAGTAGATGTAAAGTAAAAATAAGGCAATATTATGGACAGATATTCTGTTAATAATTTTAGAGTGGAAACAAATTTACTGAGAAGAGAGTTGCGTTCTTTGCCTTGTCGTGAGGAATGATCATGCCAAGTTATTTTAAAAATCTTCCAGACATTGAGAAGTGATAAAAGGGAAGTTAAAATGTATGATCTTTGACCTTGCATTGTGACTCAAGAATAAGCTCACAAGTAGCAATGTATACTTCTAAGAAGCTATAACAGACTAAGGGATACAGAGATACGAAACATTATATCAATATAAAAATAAAATATTAAAATATAAAATATTCAAATAAAAATGTACTGACGATACTGCACATATTCCACAGTTCTTACTTACAGCAAACCCTGAGTTAGAAGCCTTTTTGGTGTAGAAGAATAAGCACATTATATTTATGTAAAATAGTGTATGCATAACAGAGAAAGACTGGAATTTACATTAATGAATGATATTTGAAATTATAAAAAGAAAAATGCTTATAAATATATTACCAGATTTGAAAAAACCATCATGTTCATACTGGAATTGTTGCATAATCTTTAATGTTAAAAGTGTTTTAAAAGTATCAGCATAGAAATATGAATATAATTTTAAAATATTATATCCTGTTCAATCTGCTGAATACTAAAGCATCATAGAATGCAAGTTTATTGTTCTTAGGCCACA
>VMBQ01011465.1:6163-27180 GCA_007657795.1 Dreissena rostriformis | reverse complement strand
AGAAATGTCGATGTCATTTTTGATTAAAAATGAAATGTTGAAATAGTATTTTTTAAGCTGAATCGTGCAAATAAACACTAAAACAAGAAAATGTCTAATTCATGCACTATTCAAAGCAATAGATGATAAAGAAATAATGTGCATAAGAAACCATTGTACATGTCTGAGTGATGTTTGCGTAACAGTAATTATTTATCTAATATAAAAAAGGTGTTCGATAGCAAACAGCGTTAAATAAGCGCTATACTGTACATGTAACTAGATGTCAGTGAAACCCGGTTAAATGCGTATAGTGTGAGGAAGTATTTGTAATAACAACATAATACAAAAAATAATAATTATATTATACATACAAATTAATTTGGATACATATATACAAAAAATAACAATATTAATCTTAAAATCTTGAACATACTACGATCACTTATGCAGATTTTTGTCCAACTCGGACGAGATATAGTTGGGGCAAATGCTGTGACCAAGTTTCTTGATGATTTGAAAAGTAAATGCGGCCTCTATTGTTTTCGGGTCGGATCGGGAGAAACAATGAGACTTTTTGAGTCGACTCACGAGTTTTCTCTATCCATGTAAGTACAGCTACCCTAATGGTGGACATATCTTTCTCTTAAGAAGACCATCTTTCGACCTCTGCCGCGATATCATATTAAGAATATTTGCTTTTAGTTTCAAAATTATGAACACGTTTACTTTTACTATTTGACCTATTAGCTATTGATGTTTACCACCACATTATCGAGTTGCGAACTCGGCAGAAATAACAATGTTCTCATTGCTATTATCAAGTTTCATTTAAATTGTACAATAAATGCAGTTAAAATGTGTTTATACGTGAAAATAAAGACGACTCATGAGTTCTCTCCAGCCATATAAGAACAAATACTCCACTGATAGACATGTCTTTCAATTAAGCAGAACAACTTTCAAACTCAGCCGCGATATCATATTAAGAACATTTGCCTTTAATTTTAAATTTTCAAACATTTGTACTTCTTTTATTTGATCAAGTAACACTTGATTTTTACCCCAACATTACCCAGTTTCGACCATGGCAGAACTACCCATCTTCTAATTGCTCAGCCTCTTATCAAGTTTCATTTAAATTGTACAAAAATGCAGTTTAAGTGTGTTTACAAGAACAAATAAAGACGAAATACTGTGGGCAAAAGGCGATCACAGAAGCTAACCAATAGCACTCCATGATTACGTGGGATAAATATATACCGACTGTGTTACGATTGACACGAATCGAATTATATTTATACAAATACCAAATTGATACAGCAATTCTTTGCAACTTATACATGTATGCTACTCACCTCCATATAACTCTAGATTTTGATTTATATATAAAAAAGTATTCCGATCTATTTGACATAATTTAAAAAGATCTTATACCTTCATGTTTGAGAAATGTTAGTTTATGGCACTGTAATTTCGTTAATGTTCACGTTACACATCTCGATCGGTTCGTTAACATATTGAACATTAAACCAAGTAGTATCTGTTCCTGCAGGTTTACCCAAGCGTTAAGGATCGTATTGATCTAAGATTTTATATACCGGTACACTGCTCCGAGGTAGAGTATCTCACTAAGACTACGTAATATAATTGTTTGATTTGCCGTCGCCTTTATAAATGTTTTAAGAGAATGAGTAGCATGTATTTAAATAGCTCGCAGTTTATGCTTTCATTGTCATTTTGACTTGTGCATATCTAATTAATCAACATGATTTGTTTATGCTTGTATTGTATATTTGTTATAAAAAAAAATTCATCATACACGAGGTTAAGGTAATAAACGAGCCTATTGAAGAACCAATAAAAAAGGCATTAACACGTCTTAAAATGTGTGAATTGTATTGACCTCTAAGGCGATGGTCCAACTGCCATTGCTTATATTTTAAATGTCGTGTTGTGTGTATTTTACCTGTATTTCAAATACTAGTACCTGTGACACTTTACTCAAATAAAAATCTATAGAATTGTTAACAGAAATAGCTCTCCTGTATGATAACGTTTCTGGACTTTCGTGGTTCATAATTAAAGATTGTAACTAAATAGTCTTCTCTATGATATGCCGGTTCTTTTTTACACACATGCATTGTCAAAATCTCTGTGTAATCATATACATACATGTTTACGGATACAGCTGTCACGTGTTATGCTGTGAAATCATGAAATTATTAGGATATGCTCACAACTTGTTTTGACTGCACAAAGAGCTTTATATAATACGCTAAAAAGATGTAAATGTATACAACAGAGCCGCATGACAGAAAAGTATGTGATTAAAAACATGTCAAATAAGCCTCCTACAGTGGTAACGTGTAAGCCATGAAACTATTCCAACAGCCAATGGTAAGTTTCCATCGCAAAAATAATATTTTATCTTTGAAGTGAATATCTAGTTCACTTTTATACGGGCTTTATTATCAACTGTTAAAAGTATATATTATATAATCGACACATATGCAATAAAGCTTGATTGTAGACAGAATGGCATTGAATGGATATAGTGTACATTGTTAATGCACCTGGTATACGATTTGATAATTATAGGAGATGACCAAACATGTTAAATGCTGTATCTAGGTGATCGCGATTTTTGACTTGTAATTCATAATCACAGTATTTTGCAAGTTTGTTTATTGCGCGGTTGTTTTCCTCATCATTTGTCGATGACAGGTATTGTAAGTAGTAGAGAAATGGTCTGGCATCTGTTTTAAATACAAACTTTATAAACGGCATATTTATTCTGGGATCTGTTTGTTATTATATCATCTGTATGGATTTTTCGTACACTAGATGTTTCGGTACACAGTTAAGTTCGTTTTGATCAAACATGACAGACGTGTCTTCTTTAACGTATCTCATAAATAATTCTGTAGATGTACTCTTGTTTGATCTTTCATCCTGATTGACATAACTGATATGAGCATCATTTCGATTGTTTCCAGTAACCTGTTTGCGCGTACAAACTGACGTGAGCAGACAAGCATCGAAGCATACTTTAAATAGTTCGAGATGTATGTAGACCCGTTGATAGATGTTTGATACATGTTGATAATACCACAAGAAATGAGTTTATCAGTTTCAAAACAAGTTGATGCTCTCTTTGAGGCTCTTGTGCAACATAAAAATTGAAATAAATGTTTAATTTTCGTACTGTATTCAGGATGTTCTGTCTTAGCAGCTGACACAAGGTTAGAAGTAAATAAACTTGTTTCTTTTATGTGATTAGAGATTTCTAACATCAAACGTTTAATTATTTCGGAATGCATTTTATCGCTATACTTGATCGTGTCATTTATTAATCCCAGATTCATGGATAACCGTTTCCCAATGTTATCCATTTGTAACGTTTGAACACATCCTAAGCTTGAGTGAATCCATGCTGTACATTTATCTTTCAGTCTTTGAAGTTCAAACGCTTGAAGTTTTCCTGCAAACAGATTTACATTTGCAATTGTGTAATGCGGACAAAAGCGTCTTTTCAGAAAACGACAAAGAGTGTTCAGACAGTATATTACACATTGTACGAGATTGTCATCTCTCCATTTGTCATTTGGAAATTGCTCAACTGTAAATAAAATGGCCATTTTCAGGTGAAAAGAACTTATTTTCGTCAAAATGTATGCCTTCATCTGAACGATCAGGAGGTCAAACATAAGCAAACGTTCCATCATGTTTGTGCATATTCGAAACTGCATCTCGGCGTATTTTGGGGGGTAATGTACTTGCATGTAGCCTCAACGACGTTCATTATCATAAACAAACTTGTTTTTGCGAATTGCAAAATTTAGTAAATACACCTCGCATTCTTTTAATTTCAACATAGTTCCTTGCTTTGGCCAGTGACCAGGCTTTTGTCTTGTGAACAATATTCAACATTCATCAGGCAATGACATGCATGGAAAGCCTAAGACGCAGTGAGTGTCGCGGTTTCCAGTATTAATCGTTTTTGCAGGTCCAGTAAATTTTGGTTTCGCTGTGAAGACTCCATGATGCAATGCTAGAAACGAAGAATATAGAACACACGTGTTTTAAATAAGTAATCGTCCGTGTTGATCGAAGCAAACCAAATTCGTTTCTGATAAACAATCAATATCCGTGTTTTTATCAAGAGGTTTAGGTGTATTTCCCACAAGTTTCAAAATCTGTAAGCAGCAACATTGTAGAAAACGCGTTGCGTCTTTTATAATAAGATAATTACACTTTGATTTTTGGAAATCTGATGCATTTACACAAACATTATTTAACTGAGCATAAACTAGTACATCCGTGTCGGACTGCATTCCAAGAGCCCTCGATTTGACTACCAAAATATGTATTACGATTTTCAATTTTAATTGTTTATCATAAACAATTCCATAAATAGACCTACATTTTTCCAGAACAAGATAAACGTGTCGTCTAAACGATATTAATTCTTCATTCGCTCCTATATCGTCCATAGCATGAGCTAGGATTGTAGAGATCTTTGTATTGCTTTCTCCATCCATATTTCACGGACGTATACTATCTTAAAGTTGATTTGGATCTTGGCGTTGATTGAGCGTGACTTTTAACCATGGTAAAACACTGTCTTCATAGCAAACAGGTGTTTGGATCAATATGGTTTCAAATGAACAACATGATGTCCAATTGTCATGAAGCTTCTGAAACTAAAAAAGAAACTCTGATTTTAGAAATGTCGATTTCATATTTGGTTAAAATGAAATGTTGAAATAGTATTTTAAGCTTCAACGTGAAAATAAATACTTTAACAAACTTAAGAAACCATTGTACACGTCTGACTGATTTTTGCGTCGCAGTAATTATTTATCAAATATAAAAAAGGTGTTCGATATCTATCAGCGTTAGATAAGCGCTATACTGTACATGCAACTAGATGTCAGTGAAACCCGGTTGAATGCGTATTGCGTGAGGAAGTATTTGTAATAACAGCATAATACAAAAATTAATAATAATAGCATACCTATTAATTAATTTGGATACATATATGCAAAAATAACAACAACATTCATCTTAAAAGTTTGAAAATACTATGATCACTTATGCAGGTTTTTGTCCAAGTGACCATGTTTCTGATTCGGACGAGATATAATTAGGGCGAATGTTACCAAGTTTCTTGAAGATTTGAAAAGTAAATGCGGCCTCTATTGTTTTCAGTTTGGGCGGGAGGAACAATGAGACTGTTCGAGTCGACTCACGAGTTCTCTCTAGCCATGTAAGTACAACTACCCTAATGGTGGACATATCTTTCAATTATGCAGAACATCTTTCGACCTCTGCCGCGATATCATATTAAGAATATTTGCTATTAGTTTCACAATTATGATCATTTTTACTTTTACTATTTTACCAATTGGCTATTGATGTTAACCCCCATATTATCCAGTTGCGAACTCGGCAGAAATAACAATGTTCTCATTGATATTACCAAGTTTCATTTAAAGTGTACAATGAAAGCAGTTAAAATGTGTTTATCAGTGAAAATAAAGACGACTCGTGAGTTCTCTCCAGCCATATAAGAACAAATACTCCAATGATAGACATGTCTTTCAATTAAGCAGAACAACTTTCGAAATCGAGCGCGATATCGTATTAAGAACAGTTGCTCTTAGTTTCAAAACATGTTTTACTTCTTCTTTTTTACCAAGTGACACTTGATTTTTACCCCCACACTATCCAGTTTCGAACTCGGCAGAAATAACAATGTTCTAATTGCACTTACAAAGTTTCATTTAAGTTATACAATAAATGCAGTTCAAATGTGTTTACAAGAAAAAACAAGTGATGTGTTTGTGAAACACTTTGTCCCCTTTTGAGCAATTTTGACCCATACATTTGACCTTTGACCTTAAAGGATGACCTTGACCTTTCACCACTCTAAATGTGCAGCTCCATGAGATACACATGCATGCCAACTATCAATTTGCTATCTTCAATATTGCAAAAGTTATGGCCAATGTTAAAGTTTGTGCAAACAAACCAACAAACCAACAAACAAACCAACACACAAACAGACAGCGCAAAAACAATATGTCCCCCAGTATAGACTGGGGGACATAAACAGACGACAGACGGCGGATAAAAGGCGATTACTGAAGCTCACAACGAGCACAAATTGCTAACGTGGGAGAAATACCGAGATTGACACGAAATGCATTATATTTATACAAATACCAAAAAACCAAATAATACAGCAATTCTTTGCAACATATACATGTATGCTACTCACCTCCATATAACTCCAGATTTTGATTTACATACAAACAAGTATTCCGACATGACTTTAAAAGAACTTATACCCTTGTGTTTGGGAAATGTGTATTTAATGACACTAGTATATTGTTAGTGTTCACGTTACACACATCGATCGGTTCGTTAACATGTTTAAAATTAAACCAAGTAGTATCTGTTCATGCAGGTTTACCCAAGCGTTAAGGAAGGTATGGATTTCAGATTTTATAAACAGCTGCTATGAGATCATTTACGTAACTAAGACCTCGAATAATAATTGTTTGAGTTAACGTATTGAAACATTAACCGTCGCCTTTATAAATGTTTAAATATAATGTGTAGCATGGATTTAAATAGCTCGCAATTTCAGCTTTCATGGTCATTGTGACTTGCAAAGTGTTAAAATGATTAATCAACGTGATGGTTGATGCTTAAATGCATATGTGTTATTACCAAAACATCAATTTTAGCAACCACTAGGTAAACGTAATAAACAAGCCTATTGAATAACTAATAAAAGAGGCATTTACACGTCTTAAAATGTATGAATTACATTGACCTTTAGGGCGATGGTCCAAATTTCATCGCTTATATTTTAAATGTCGTATTGTATGTATTTTACCTGTATTTGAAAGGCACTCGGTTACTTTACTTTAATAAAAGAATTGGCAACGGAAATTAACTCTCATGCATGATAACGTTTCTGGACTTTCGTGGTTCATTATTAAAGAGTATTACTAAATAGTCTTCTCTGTGATACGCCGGTCTTTTTTACACACATGTATTGTCAAAATCCCTTGGCAAATCTCTATATCAGTATAAACATATACAGAATACAGCTGTCCCGTGCAATGTTGTGAAATCATGAAATTGTTAGGATATTCTCACAACTCTTTGACTGAACAAAGAGCTTTATATAATACGCTAAAAAGGTGTAAATATATACCACTGAGTCGCCTGACAGAACGTTCTGTGATAGGAAACATTTGAAATTATTTGACACAAAATATATTGAATGACTTAATATTCACACGTTTTACAAACCTGCATGTATAAGTAAAATATCACATAATAAAGACATGCAATACAATAATACAAAATTGTTCTAGTGATAACGTTTTAGCCATGAACATGTTCGAACAGCCATGTTCAATGTGAAGGTGAAATCGCAAAAAAAAATAAGCCTTTTAAAGTGTTTAAGGACAACAATGTTTAATAGCTTGTCTCACACGTACGCCCCGGTTAACATTTATTGATAACCTTATCTGCCTGGCAAGGCAGCATTGTTAATAAAAAATGGCTCTTCTGTGATGGCTTTTATGTTTGTTCGTAGCCAATTTACGACTTTTTGCAACTGTTCTCAGAGCTTGAACAGGACCATTTTCTCGCCATGCGTTTGATTCCTAGCGCTCAAACGCGGTCCTTTCCATAATGTCAGAGCACGCAAGTCCCTGCTAATAATTTCAACCGGAGTGACCCAGCTGGTATCTCGATTCTTCGTTCATATCTTTGACGACTATTGGTAGCGGATGTTGGTACTTCCACTTTGTCCTCTCGTGGGCTTCACCAGCCATGTCTTCCCAATGCATTGTTAGTTCTAGGAGTACTATCGTTTTTGTGATTGGTGATTGGTTGTTGACCAGAACACAATGTTTGGTTGGTGTTTTGTCAAAATTAACTTCAATGTCAGGTCGACCATCATTTGCCAGTGCTTAACGTAGTATATAAGTGGTATCACTTTTTTATGTCAACATTTTTTATTCCATGTTTGAATGATTTGATATTTACATATTTCGCAAATAATAAACTGGTACTCGTGAAGGCTTTTGGCATAAGTTACGCGCTTGATTGTGTTACTGTATGTGTACTCTGTTTTGTGCCTGCGCGTGTTTTCTTACAGACTATTAGGTGCGATAAGCGTTCACCGATTGAACTAGATTCAGTCCGGATATTAATATATTCAATTATATTTTTTATATTTTTATTAAAAGCCAGTGACATGTACATATTTGAGATCTGTATATGCACAGTAAATAATATTCAGTAATCGCAATGTTTTTTAGAAAAATCGTCGCTGACTCGTTTGGTATCTCTGCCTCATTGGTCGAGGGTACACATTTTTAATTTGAAAATCGACATCGATTTTATACAATAATTTTCACGGACAGATAAACATGCTTAAGGAATTTTACAATGTAAAAAACATGTAAACATTAGCTTTACGTTTGATATTATTGTGAATATACGGTGCAACTGTTGACAAATTCTAAAACGTAATTACAGATATTATCGATTTGCAGGTTGTTGCTAGAAGAAACTAGATACACAATGTGCTGTTCGGACATTGATAATTCAACGACTTCTCAAAACCAATTATTAATCTAGTAAAATAATGCATATCGTGCTGTAATGAAGCATTACAACTATAAATGCAAACTAACAAATCATTTTACAAGAAATTTTCAGAATTTACATGTTCTGATTTGTGTGCATCGTATTGATAACGTACACATATTGAGATAAACTACAGCAAATGGAATGGTCAACGCCTTAAGTACGCAAACATGTAGGCATCGATCAATACGGATGAACGACATTTTTTATATTTGCATGCGATAAAAACATTCACAAATAAGGCATTCACAAATCTAACAAAATGGTAAAACAAATCGAACTAATTTTATGATACTCGAAAACAAATTGCATTATATCACGAAACTGAAATGATCTAATATCTTTGTACAAAAATGCATACTGCCTTCGGAAAATGCAATGGATTGTACCAGAAAAATCATGGTTTGAAAATTGTCGTTTATTTGCAAGAAAATCTGTACTATGTTTCGGTGGTAAAACTCGAACAAATTCACGGTAAGCAAATGTGTATGCATTTTGTAATTATCTAACAAATGTTCTTTTTATTCTTATAACGCATGTGTAAAGCATCAACATTCCCATTATATAGTAGCACTCAACCTTATGATACAACAGTCGGAAAACTGGAATACGGTAATGTTGATTAGATGTATTAACAAAAAATCGAAATTTAGTTAACACAACGCGCGATTTATTCTATTTTCGTAGTTAGCAAGAATTCACGGGTAGTGGGTCAGTTACAGAATGATATATTTTTTAAACAATCTTACTATTTTATATCAATCAGATTCGCCAATTAAGTTTTCTTTGTTTCTATTTGTTTGAAAACCTAGCAAAAATTTACCATTTATAGTTTACTATTTTCACAATTAGCCATTTACATTATTACAGCCATTTGGGACGCACAGATAAGGCCGGTACGTAGTAACCCGCTCACCAACCCATGCATTGCATCAATGAAAGGTTTATGGATAGAATGTGCCGTTTCTGAAGACACAATACAATAGTTCTTTCTTTATGTGAATGAATATTACATTCTGATCATAACACACAATCAGTAAACATTTTTCATAAACATGTTAACGGCAAACATATTTCGATATGTAAGCTGATACGATTTAACTTTATTATAACTGTTTATATAAACACTAATGCGAATTATAATCTTCAAACTTACGCAAGAGTTGGTATACAGTAAACCATTGTTGTATGTTTGTATTCTCTAAAAAAAGAAAATCTGCGCACTTCTATTGGCATTCAACTATCCCGCTGAATATAATGACCGCAAGAGATCCATGTCAAAACACATCGCAAAAAATAGCAGACACATCTGCGCCTGCATATTGTTCTGGATCGTGATAACAAACCACTCATTTAAGGGCATAGCCATAACAAACCTGTCCAAGTAGTCTGAATAGGTGCCAATAAGCTGCATTGTAGCGTGGAAATAGTCGAATAGAATGCGTATACATTTTCCAGGCGCGCGGAATATCTTTCTCTTGCTCTTCAAAATAACCCATAATGTTCCATGCTGTATCCATATGGGCCAGTCTAGAAATGTTGCAGTCTGATTCTATATACGACAACAAGATCCGGATTTCTTTTGATTTATTTTCCTTATTCTTGGTCGAAAGGTACCGAAGGAAATAGAAAAAAAGGCAGTGCGTCAATCTTTGCCGCGTCGAACAGGAAGTCTGGCAAGAATATCATATCACTTTTATCCTCTTCAGTTATTATTCTGTACATTTCGAAAACCAGGTGGCTCGGTAGGCAGTGGAGTTCTTCCTTCAAGAATTGTACTGAAAACAATAATTTGCGCAAGTAGTCCATTACGATTTCCGAAGGTACACATGTTGTTTTCGTTAATATCTCCGGTTGCTGATTTTGATGTTGCCTCGCACTGAAGAATGGTACCATGTCTAGAGTTATCAACTTCTCAATCGCATCCAGCTCAGCTTCTGCCTGCTCGAATTGTGTGGTGCAAACAAGCATTGATGCGTACTTCAAACGATTCGTTATATTGTCAGAACACATAGAATATTCGTACATCTTTTTAATTTCCTCTGTGATTGGTGTTTTATTTTTTATGCAAGCTGAGGCTGCAATAGATGCTCTTGTGCTGCTGATGTTTTGCAAAAAATATACCAGTTCATG
This sequence comes from Dreissena rostriformis, assembly GCA_007657795.1. Lineage (NCBI taxonomy): Eukaryota > Metazoa > Mollusca > Bivalvia > Myida > Dreissenidae > Dreissena > Dreissena rostriformis. Next base: position 16,386 of record VMBQ01011465.1, on the reverse strand, counting down.
TCTGTGTTCATTACTGATTAAATATTCAAATTTAATTTGCGATTCAACTAAATCCATTTCTTCTTCATGTCTACAACATCCAAGTAGATGGAAGTCGCTCAAGATTGTATCAAAGAAAAGCTTTTTTATTAATGCTAATCGGTTTGCCGCCCCTGTGGATAGTTCTGCATTTTGGGATGTACGTATTCCAGATAATCGTTCCCCGATACAATCCATCTGGAGCGCCAAGATGCACGATAGTTTTGATTCAATCAGTTCTTTAAGTGTGTTGTTTAGAATTTGAAACTGATGTATCTGCAGCTTTCCATAAAACAAGTTTACATTAGCAACCGTGTAATGTGGACATTGGCGTCTTTTCACAAAGCGCTTCAGAGTGTTCAAGCAGTAAAGCACACACTGCACAAGATTGTCATCTTTCCATATCCTTTCTGGAAATTGCTCCACTGTAAAAAACATTGCCGTTTTCATATGGAACGAGCTCAGGTTATCACCGACTAAGGGATACAATAACTCTTTCTTAATCATTTTTGTGAGAGTATATGTTTTCATTTGAACGAGGTTAAGATCAAACATGAGCAAGCGTTCTGTCAGGTTGGTAGACATTCGCCACTGAACTGATGCGTAATCGTGTGGATGTTGGACTCGGAAGTTAACTGTATGATTCTTTGAATCAAAGTCGAAGGTATGAGCCAGAGTTCCAGGATTCATAAGGAAGATTCCGAATTGCTTAGCTTTTGTCAATGTTTCTTCATAAGGCCAATGACCAGGCTTTTGTCTTTGAAAGATTACAAGACAGTCGGCGGGAGGATCAATACAGTATATGGCGGGTACATATTCATGGTGTTTGTCCATATATGTAAATGCTGGTCCATGTTGCTCCAAATCACACTGTCTCAATATGTCCTTTTGAATCAGACAAGATGATGGAAGCCAGGAGCGACCTTTCCGATCAATAACTTCAAACGATGTCAAGTCATCATTGTTTGGTAAAATCAAGGAAGACTGTAAACTACAACACTGTGGAAACGACATTGTCGGGAAATCCTTTACAAGCACATAGTTACTGAAAGACGGATCATTGTGAGCATTATTCAGACAGGACCTTAACATGATTCCATGCCGCAAGTGATCAAAATCTGAATGCATACCAACTGTGGTAGATCCTTCAATCTGGCTACCAACAATATAGCTACGTGTTGAAGAACTAGGATTGAAATTGGTCGTCACAATTTCATCCAAATGGCAGACATGTCGTCTTAGCTTTAAAAGCTCCTCGCTGACACCTATGTCTTCCATAGATTGAGATAACTTCAGTGAAATCCTTTTAATGTAGTTCTTTTCCATTTTCAAGTACGAGCACTTAGGAATTGAAAATTAACTACATGCCATATTCATTTCAATATGTCTTATCTTTAGTACATATTTTCCACAAATGCGTATTCCGTTTGATTTATTTTTAACTCCTAAATGTTGTACGTCATATGATCATGCACGCCTAATAGCGAGGTTAAAAGTTGGTAGATTAATAGCTTAAGTTTGTACAATGTAAAAATCGATTTTCGAGTTTACTGCACAATGTTATCCAGCAGACCATGGACTGTCATGTAAATTGATACAACTTGTTTATGCGGATCGATCTTGACATACATTCGTTTATTGAAAAGAAGTTTTAAGTGCCAATTTCAATTTATATATTAACATTTAGTAACGTGTATCGCAAAATATAATTTTTAAACCAATACATGCATATATTCTCCCTATATATATATGTATATATATAAAACTTCCTTTCAATAAACGAATGTATGTCTAGATATATATATATCTTGGCATACATTCGTTTATTGAAAGGAAGTTTTAAGTGCCAATTTCAATATATATATATCTAGACAAACATTTGTTTATTGAAAGGAAGTTTTATATATATAGTTCGACTAATTCGGTATCGGTATACAAGTGCATGATATGTACGAGTTTTTGCGATGCGCATTAAACGGTACGAAATTACATTTTACAACAGCTTCTTCGAAATTTCATATGCATACTGATATTTGTAAGTTTTGGTTTTGGTTATCGTAATCATGTTAAAATTGTATATATATTGTTCATTGTGCATATATATATGTGCATTTATTTGTTTAAAAATCATAGTTTGCGACACAAGTTATAAATGTTTATATAGGGTCTGAAAAGCGTTTTGCGATAAATTTCTATTTACACTTGGAAATCCAAAATATTTCTCAATTGTATTCGGATAAATGTTTAGGGGCATTCACTGTGTTTAAGATTGTAATAGCAAAACATAAAATTTGGGTCTAAGTCGGTCTTATTCTTACAAAGAAAAATGATTTAAACATATACACATTAAAATACATTCGAAGCATATAATGTCAACTGAATTTCAATAATATTGGACATTCATCATACGTTATACACATATATTTAATATTACACAACAAACAATACTCATCTACTAGTGTTTCCTCCCAAAATAATTTTAAATGGTAAATAACAGGACATACGGTACTCCCAGTAAACGCTATCATTATCCACGAACTAATTCTATATTAATCTGTTTGTTTGTGTTTATGTATTTTGCTGTATAATGATCATAAAGTGTTTTATCTGATACGCCGATATTGAACAACTCAGAACTCTTTTAAAATCCAGCATACACCAACAAACAAGTGCAACTAGCTCTCTGATGTTAAATCATGTTCTCTTCATAAACTGAATCATAAAGTTTTCTTCAAATGTCTTCTGCAATTTCTTCCATTCTTGATACATCTTTTGCCATTATGCTCTCCCTTGTTTCTTATCAATTCTTCTATAATGTTTGGATCAGTTGATGAAACATTACATGTACTATCAGCTCAGGATCTGAGTAAAGGGAGAGGTTACACCCTGTCAATTGAAACCTCCCCCAGCTTGCCAATGTCATTCTGAACAAATCGCAGTGTCAAACTTTGTTTTGGTTATATATCGTGATTATTAAACATGATGAAGCAGTTATTATGACTAGAATAAACAATCGGCACACGTGACAACAATTTTTATAGCCATAAATAATTATGTTTATATTTCCTTTAAAACATAATAGTGTATTGCCTGGTTCCGTCTAATTAAAACACGACGATACCGCCGCTGTAGTCGGATATGTTATTGCGTACGGCAGTCAGTCACAAGGTGTACCTTGGCGATACCGCCTGCACCGTTCATGATATCATTTAACGTTTCTTGCAATACTATCTTTGTATCGTCCTACCACTATCGCCTAAGACCATGACCATCTTTCATGCCATCCCGCGCATCCCAGAACACAAAAAATATTATCCATACATTTAATTAATAGATCGTTCATGTATTTGGTGCATTCTTTATTTATTTTTTCGAAAATCGACTGTACGAGCTAGTTATCTGCAATGTATGTCAGAATTTCGGAATATACCCTTTTTATTAAGACATTAAGAAAACACGCATGTATGTACTGGCAAATCGAAATAATGCACCACATAATCAAACAAACAACCCCTGTGACAAATGGAAGGCCAATAAATAGGAGATTTTCAAAATGGGACAACCACGACACACTTTACTTTGTCTTATTTCATTTTTTGAGTACTAAAAAAATAAGATTGACATGTGAAGCAAATATACCAATATAATCACCCCATTGACGTTGACACCCTCCCATAATCAATTCCCAAAACGAAGAAAGACAGTTTTCCAAACGTTTGCAAAATCATTTCCATTGAGCAGCGGGACGATCTCCAGTCATCAGAGTCGACGATACGAGATAATTAGTCTATATAGTAATTTTCTGACCTGTGAATTCAATTTATTTCCAATACGATGTTTTTCTGTAAACATATATATTAAATATGTTAATATCGATTTTGCCGAACTATAATTCATGTGGCTATGGATTTCACCCCTTGGTTTTCCTTAAACCATTTAAGACGTTGATTTCTCAGAATATAACTCAAAGACTAAACAACCAAAAAACGCCATCAGTTGTTTGCAAGTTGATGACCTTAACTGTTTATCTGGAGTCCACATACTATGCGAAACTCCCTGTATTGTATTTAGCTCATAACCACCATAAACCGTGGAACTAGCATCCAATTATATTAATTTCGAACATGCGTCCGAAATATGTAACTTCTCTTGTTAATCGATTGTAAGTTACTTCACAAGAAATTCAACTAGTTAAAGCTACCTTGCCCGATTTAAATGCTGTTCGTCCGTCAACTCGTGAGGACCACTCTAGTCATCTGAACTCAAGGGTGGCTGGGACTTGTTTTGTCTATGTGCGCGCAGATGGCTGCTGAGACCGATCCTGGCACGGAATGTTCTTGTGCAAAGGGGACATAGGTTGAACGGGACGTCTGCAAAATGATATGCAGCACGCGCCTTTCGTGCTTGCCTCTTCTTCTCTGCGATAGTTGTTCTGTTCGCCTCATACGTGTTGGCGCCTTTGTAGATGTAAGAGCGCCACGTGGTGCGGATTGTTTTCTAGTGTCTTAGTTGATTGCATACGCTTTAAGTAATACTTAATGAATGTATTCGGAGCGTTTATTTTGCCCACCGTGCGACCGCTTGTCATGCTGCAGCTCGAACAGTATTTTGGGCAGCCTCTCGTCATGCATTCCGGCTACGTTGCCCAGTGAAGTTGGGACTGCATCAAGATGGTGAAGATACTAGGGAGACCTGCCGTAACCAATACCTCTTTGTTTGGAGTTTTGTCCTGCCACTTGATGCCGAGTATCTTCCTCAGACTTGTTGCGTGAAAATTGATCAGTGTCGTGTCATGGCGTTGATATACTATCCATGTTTCAGATGCATAGAGTAGTGAGGAGGCACCACTGCACTGTATACTTTTAGCTTGGTCTTGGTGGCGATGCCTCTGCTGTTCCAAACAGTCGGGTATAGTCTGCCTAAGGTGGAGCTGGCTCTGGCTATGCGGATGATCAATTCGTTATCGATGTGACATTCTGTGAGAGTGTGCCACCAAGATAAGTGAAGCGGTCCACCGTGTTGAGTCTCTGGACCGAAACACGTTACGGTCTTTCGTTTACCTATTGTGAATAACTTAACCAGAAATTCAACTAGGTTAAGCTACTTTGCCCGATTTAAATGTCGAAACTCCAAAATATGCCTTCACAATGAAAACGCTTAAGAATGTCACTATTTTGGTACATTTGATCCAAAACAACTTCCATAAATATTATCTGCCCATCTGCGCTAGCTATTTTCCTTACAGCGACGGACGTATTTTAATTGTCCATTAAAACCAACTCAGAAATAGAAGACGATACGTTATGCAGCTTTCTGTCGGCATGCTTATCGTAAGTTTGACCGTATTTAAGAGTATATCTAAGTTTTCGAAAATCTATACAGGGACCTAAATTTCGAACAAAATCTGACCTTTTTAAATCTCAAGGTCTCATAATCTCGTTAGCCTGTGTCGTTTGCATTGTACCTAGTATGATACCGACTTAATTACACAAGAAACAGTGTGTTTCAAAATAAGCGCAAAAAAGCTTACATTTAAAAGTTGTCGACATTTTATCCATTCAAGCCAGCAAAGATTTAAACTTTTAATAACGGGTCATTCAATACCGCTCATAAAAACAGCATTCCTTAGTTTAAACAACGTCTAAAAATCGTTTCCTATGGACATCATACCTATCGAATTTCAAAAACCGTTCACATTGGTGCGCATGAGTTTATTGCATTCTTACCAAGTGTTTTCGAAAACACTAATTTTAAAGCCTCTATAATGCTCAAAAACTTACGACAATTTCGTAATATATTTCGTAAAATAAAGTTAACATATATATAATCAGTGTTCCTTATAGCAATAGCCAAAATTTCAACGATAGATGTGATCTGGTAACTTAGATTTGTGTAGATACAAAATGCTCGTTTTTATTTATTGGTGACACAATTCCATTTTTATTTCCCGCAAATATATCTTTTTATACGACACACACACACACACACACACACACTAAAATGGTACCATGTTAGTGTTTATGTGTCGTATGAATAGATATCGTTGCTGATAATTAAAATGAAATAAAATATGCAAAAAAAAATATTAAAACGAGCATTTTGTATCTACAAACATCCATGTTTCCAGACCACATCCGGCGTTGAAATCTCGGCAATTGCCATAAGGAACACTGATTTTTAATTGTTTTACTTTATTTTACGAAATAGTGTACTAAATGTTCGTTATTTTTGAGTAGTAATGGGGCTAAAAAAATAAATAGGTTAAGAGATGTACACGTTGTTATTGTTCAAAAGAACTAATGCCAATTTGAAAAGCATACAATTATATGTTATGATTTGCATTTTACGGTTTTAAGCATGCTTTGAAATAGCAAGATCCTCGTTCAGTAAACCAAAGATCACTTGATGTTTTAATATGAAGAAGTGAAATTTAAATCCATTTAAAAAGGCACGTCAACGAATATTCAGTCTTATTGCACAGAATAAAAAGGAAAACTTCGTATTATCCATGCTTGCATAACATAACATGTAGATTTGTATCCATTTCTTTTGTATGGATTCATATTTTACATTACAAGATATATTGAATGTCAATCAAATGAAATTAAATATTATGTGCGTGAACTTGAATGCTTTGATTATGACGTGTGTTTATAAAACCAATTATTAAGCTTGTTAACAATTTTCATACAACATCGATGTAATAATGGTAAAACAAACGCAAAAATGTAAGTTACCTACAATATATGCCCCTGTACTGCCTTTTAACATATAGTTCATCACAAAGAACGTTCGTACTTACTACAAACGAAGTACATTGTTTAACGCCTTTTTTAAGTAAACTAGTATGAAACAAATGGCATTAATGTAATGACCGCTTTGTACTTATTTACATAATGTTAATATACATAAACAACAATGCATGCACAAGATCTATTACAATCAATAAAAAACAAACAAAATGGTATAAAGGTTATCGTGTAAACAAAAAACATCATATTAGGAAACGATAATAAAATTTACAAATGAATCTATTTCTACCAAAATGTAGTGCACTGACACAAACGTAAAATGAGAATTGTTGTTCATTTGCGGAAAAAGTTATAGCATAATATGGTGATGCATTTAGCAATACAACTCCAAAGAATTCAGCATTTTGATTATGTATTGCAATTATACTTAATAACAATATTGTATCATGCATTTCGTCCAAGTGTTTTTTACTAAAATAGTATGTAAAATATACATGCACAATGATTAATACTGCTAGCATGATGATTTGGAAAGTTGTATAGAACCATTCAATATGTGGTTCCGTAAACAACCTGTCCAATAAGTCCAAAAAGTTGCCAATAAGCTGCATTGTTGCGTGAATAAAATATAATGGAAGTCGAATAACTTATCCAGGCGACCGGTTCATTTTTGTTAAGCTCTCCGAAATAACCCATAATGTGCAATGTTGTGTCAAAATGTCCCAGTCTAGAAATTTTGAAGTCTGATTCTATATATGACAGCAGGTTCCAGTATGCTTCGGATTTCTTTTCCTCATTCTTAGTCGACAGGTACCGAAGAAAATAAAGAAAAGGCAGTGCGTCAATCTTTGCCGTGTCAAACCAGAAGTCTGGCCAGAATGTAATACTTGGTTCTGCACTTTCGTATATCATACTTGGTCGTGTATTTTTGTCCTCTTCAGTTATTGTTCTGTACATTTCGATTATTAGGTGGCTCGGTAAGCAGTGGATTTCATCCCTCATGAATTTTGCTGGAAACAATAGTTTGCGTAAGTAGCCCATAAAGGTTTCCGAAGGTGTACACGGAGATTTCGTTGAAACCTCCGGTTCCTTTTTATCATATAGTCTATCACTGGAGAATGGTACCATGTCAAGTGTTATAAACCTCTCATCCAGTTCAGCTTCTGCCTGGTCAGACTGTGTGGTGCAAACAAGCATTGATGCGTACTTTAAACGATTGGCAATATTTTCGGAACACATGGAATACTCATACAGCTTTTGAATTTCCTCTGTGATTGTTTTTTTCTTATTTTTTATGCATGCTGATGTTGCAATAGATGCTTTTGTGCTGCTGATGTTTTGCAAAATATATTCTAGTTCATGTCTGTGTTCAACACTTTTGTCATATTCAAATTTAATGTGCGATTCAATTAAAGCAATTTCTTCTTTACGTCTACAGAATCGATGTTGATCGTAGTTTCCTATGATTTTATGAAAGGAAAGCGTTTGTATTAATTTTGATCGATTTTCCGCCTTTGTTGTTAGTTTTGCATTTTGGGCTGATGGAATTCCAGATATTCGTTCTCCGATTTGATCCATCTGAAGCGAAAGGATACACGAGAGGTTTGATTCAATTAATTCTTTTAGTTTGTTGTTTAGACTTTGAAACTGGTGTTTCTGAAGTTTTTCTGAAAACAAGTCAACTTTCGCAACCGTGTTATGTAGAAAGTGGTGTCTTTTAACAAAACGCCTCAGAGTGTTCAAACAGTAAAGCACACATATCAAAAGATTTTCATCCGTCCAAATCATTTCTGGAAATTGCTCAACTGTAAACAGAAGCGCCGTTTTCATATGAAACGAAATCAAGTTATCACCAACTAAGGGATATAATAGCTCCTTCTTGATCATGTTTGTGATAGTATATGTTTTCATTTGAACGAGGTTAAGATCAAACATTAGCAAGCGTTCTGTATGGTTTTCATTTGAACGAGGTTAAGATCAAACATTAGCAAGCGTTCTGTAAGGTTGGTAGATATTCTCCACTGAACTGATGTGTAATCGTGTGGATTTTGGACTCTAAAGTGACCTGTATGATTCTTAGAATCAAAGTCGAAGGTATGAGCGAGAGTTCCAGGCTTAATAAGGAAGATTCCGATTTGCTTAGCTTTTGTCAATGTTTCTTCCTTGGGCTAATGACCGGGTCTCGGTCGTCGAAAGAATGCAAGACAGTCGGCGGAAGGAGTTGGACAGTATATTGCTATTACGTGATCAACGGTGGCATCTGTACCTACACTTGTAACTGCAGGTCCATGTTGCTCGGCATATGCACGTCCAATTGGCTCGAACTTGATGTATCCTGAATGCGAAATAACATTATTAAATTTGGCCAAATTTACTAAAAACGCGTAAGTTGTAAACAAGACTCGCCCTTGTCGATCTATTACTGTGTCCTGCATCATCCTCGTCCATTTAAAATTGTTTTTTAGAATAATATTGTAAGGAAATTGTAAACTACAACACTGTTGGTGCTGTACCACAGGGTATCAATATCTGAGTTCATGCCATCTGTTGTAGACCCTTCAATCTGACTTCCAAAAACCTTTTTCACTAATTTCGTAGTAAGAATTGAATTGCACGGTGAAAATTTGATTTTCCAAGTAAAGTTTAATGACTCCACAATTTCGTTTAAGTGAAAGACATGTCTTCTGTACTGCAATATTTCTTCTCTCACACCTTTGTCCCCCATAACGTGAGATAACTTCACTGACAACATGTTCATGTTTCAAATTTCCAGTTTAAACTACGAACACATATAAGTTGAATACACAATTAGCGCCTTGTTCAGTAATAATATGCCTTATATAATAACACAATTTCCACAAATGCGTATTACGTGTCCATTATTTGTAAGTCCCCTTATGTAAAACGAATGTTTTTATGCTAATCTTTCAGCGAGGTTTGACGACAATAGCGTTGTAGGGACTTTTTTTAGTGTACACATCGATTTTAGATTTCATTTCAGAATGTTATTACGCCGACCTATGATCCTTTGATGGACTTGTTAAATGATATCACTTGTTTATGTGGATCCATCTTGACACACGGAGTTTCTCATGTTAACCACAATAAAGGGTAAATATTAATAAAAAAAATCATATACAATAAAGATGTCCATATTTAACCTTCGTTAGTTCCGTTAACAACAAACACTCTTGTATAAACTCCAGAAGAGCTATGTATCAATACAGCAATAAACGAGACTGCACTGGTCTGGCAGAGGTTCCTCCAAATATAGAGATATCAGTGCTGAAATTGACAAATAGTGAATTTTAGAAATTATACATACACGCCCGCACGCTCAGACACAAACACACACAAACACTTACGCGCGCAGGCACGCACGCGCACGCACGCACACACACACACACACACACACACACACACACACACACACACACACACACACACACACAC
>VMBQ01011464.1:13098-24774 GCA_007657795.1 Dreissena rostriformis | reverse complement strand
GGTGAAAAGCTGGCTTAATACAGCTTACGCCGAAAAAAAATGATTCAACTTTTAAAGGCTTCATTTCAAACCCTAAGATACTGATGATCAGCAAACAGCTTAAAACCTTCCTGTTACTTGCAGGCTGTTCTGTTTTAATGCTGGATGCATATGGTCATTTTTAACTTTATTCTGAGTGGGAAAGGGTCAATTGACTGCTCATAATCTTATTTTGATTTCTTAGAAAAATTCAAGGGTGGCAGTTGACATTAACTGTATTTGTGTGTGCCCGTTGTATACATTTGTTTGCTAGTTGCGTTCATTTGTTCAGTAGAGGACTATTGTTAAATGTTAATTACTAAGTTAGCTATCATTGTGTTAATATTCGTTCGCGTGTTGTTTTGTATAAGGCCATCTCAAAATAAATATTACTTAGTAATGAACTTTGTATCGGATTATTCAATTTTGAAAGTTAATGTTGTTTATTGAAATAAGAAGCAAAATGTAATATCATTCAAATATCATTAACATTTTTGTGCGATATCATTCATCTTATCATTGACATTATTTTGTGATATCATTCAAATATCATTGGCATTTGTGTGTGATATCATTCATCTTATCATTTATATTTGTTTGTAATATCATTAAAATATCATTGGCATTAGTTTATGATATCATTTAATTTATCATTGACTTTTGTTGGCTGGTTGCGTTCATTATTTCAGTAGGTGACTTTTGTTGGAATTTTAATTATTATGATTTTTAACATTGTGCAAATATTTGTTCACACGTGTTATGTATAAAGCAATCTCAAAATAACTCTTACTTTTTTTATAAATTTCCAATGGCCTTAATTATATATATGTACACATGTCTGTTCAAATCAGCATTTATTAAATACTAAGCAAGTTTTATTACATGTGTAATGAGGTTATTTAAAATTTACATCTTGGAATTACCATGAACATTTGCTAGCTTCCCTTAGCATTTCAAAGGTGAGCACCTGCGGCAATCATTCCCTCTTGCAGGTTAATAATTTCCTATTAAGGTAAATTGTACTAAATTACTCAATTATGAAAGTTAATGTTGTTTGTTGATATATGACATTTAAACGCTTCATTTGGATGATGGTTCAGTTTCTGAAGTCATGACGGTTTCTTTGCACCTGAACAGCAACTTGTTTAATGTGTGAACAATACGCATAAGTCACTATTGAAGGCTTTTAAAAAGGCCTAATTTCTTCGAAATGTGCATTAAGAATCTATCCTACAAGGTTTTGCATTCGGTCATTCAACTTAGAAAATAAATAATATTTGACTGTTTTGAACATTCTGCAAAAGTTTGTTGCAAAAATTTAACAAAGTGTGTGGCCAACACGTTTGCATCGCATGTTTAAGAAAATGCATTTATTGCATGTTTAAGTAAATGCAAACTACGCATGGAAATCTGGAAGTGTTTATGAAATATGTGTGTGTGTGTGTTATTAGGGAGTAAGAAGTACAACATATAATCACAACTACATTAAATATTACATTTGAGCAACGCTCTATGAAAATGGGGCTTAATGCATGTGCCTAAAGTGTTGTCACAGATTATCCTGTGCAGTCTGCACAGGTTAATTAGGGACAACACTTTCCTCTTTTATAGCATTTCATATTTCATTTGAAGGACATCTCTTCTGAGCAAAAATCCCTTTAAGGTGGAAAGTGTCGTCCATTATTATCTGTAAAGACGTCACTTTATGCCCATGCATTAAGCCCTGTTTTCTCAGAGCATGGCTCATTTTATAATATGGTGCCATCTAATGTTAATGATTATCATCATCTTTACCTTTTCTAGGCACAAAGAATGTATGCCAGTTTTGTGGGAAGGCGTTTTCCTACAAGTACAACCTCGAGTTACACGTGCGAATTCACACGGGAGAGAAACCTTACCAGTGCACTGTGTGCCAGAAACGCTTCAACCAGAAAGGCAGCATGAGAAGTCACATGGTCACTGTACATGGGGTTGTGCCTGACCTAAAAAATAACAATTTACTTTATGATTGAGTTGTGCCTGACCTACATAAGTCATGCTTTAGTTTATTATTGAGTTGTGTTTGACCTTCAGACATTGTTACATTGTTGCTTTCCACAGTGGTTTGCCTGACCTACATGTATAGAAATTTAGAGTTCTGTAACATTGTCACATTACATGGTGTTGTGCCTGACCTACATAAATAAAGAGTTACGTTACCACTGTACATGGTGTTGTGCCTGACCTACATAAATAAAGAGCCCCATTGCAACTGTACATGGTTTTGTGCCTGACCTACATAAATAAAGAGCCACATTGCTACTGTACATGGTGTTGTGCCTGACCTACATAAATAAAGAACCACATTGCCACTGTATATGGTGTTGTGCCTGACCTACATAAATAAAGAGCCACATTGTACATGGTATTGTGCCTGACCTACATGAATAAAGAACCACATTGCTACTATACATGGTGTTGTGCGTGACCTACATAAATAAAGAACCACATTGCCACTGTACATGGTGTTGTGCCTGACCTACATAAATAAAGAGCCACATTGCCACTGTACATGGTGTTGTGCCTGACCTACATAAATAAAGAGCCACATTGNTATGAAGCAGTAGATGAATGTACAGTCACACTTTGTCACTGTACACCATAAGATGGACTTGCTGAATATGAAGCAGTAGATGAATGTACAGTCACACTTTGTCACTGTACACCATAAGATGGACTTGCTGAATATGAAGCAGTAGATGAATGTACAGTCACACTTTGTCACTGTACACCATAAGATGGACTTGCTGAATATGAAGCAGTAGATGAATGTACAGTCACACTTTGTCACTGTACACCATAAGATGGACTTGCTGAATATGAAGCAGTAGATGAATGTACAGTCACACTTTGTCACTGTACACCATAAGATGGACTTGCTGAATATGAAGCAGTAGATGAATGTACAGTCACACTTTGTCACTGTACACCATAAGATGGACTTGCTGAATATGAAGCAGTAGATGAATGTACAGTCACACTTTGTCACTGTACACCATAAGATGGACTTGCTGAATATGAAGCAGTAGATGAATGTACAGTCACACTTTGTCACTGTACACCATAAGATGGACTTGCTGAATATGAAGCAGTAGATGAATGTACAGTCACACTTTGTCACTGTACACCATAAGATGGACTTGCTGAATATGAAGCAGTAGATGAATGTACAGTCACACTTTGTCACTGTACACCATAAGATGGACTTGCTGAATATGAAGCAGTAGATGAATGTACAGTCACACTTTGTCACTGTACACCATAAGATGGACTTGCTGAATATGAAGCAGTAGATGAATGTACAGTCACACTTTGTCACTGTACACCATAAGATGGACTTGCTGAATATGAAGCAGTAGATGAATGTACAGTCACACTTTGTCACTGTACACCATAAGATGGACTTGCTGAATATGAAGCAGTAGATGAATGTACAGTCACACTTTGTCACTGTACACCATAAGATGGACTTGCTGAATATGAAGCAGTAGATGAATGTACAGTCACACTTTGTCACTGTACACCATAAGATGGACTTGCTGAATATGAAGCAGTAGATGAATGTACAGTCACACTTTGTCACTGTACACCATAAGATGGACTTGCTGAATATGAAGCAGTAGATGAATGTACAGTCACACTTTGTCACTGTACACCATAAGATGGACTTGCTGAATATGAAGCAGTAGATGAATGTACAGTCACACTTTGTCACTGTACACCATAAGATGGACTTGCTGAATATGAAGCAGTAGATGAATGTACAGTCACACTTTGTCACTGTACACCATAAGATGGACTTGCTGAATATGAAGCAGTAGATGAATGTACAGTCACACTTTGTCACTGTACACCATAAGATGGACTTGCTGAATATGAAGCAGTAGATGAATGTACAGTCACACTTTGTCACTGTACACCATAAGATGGACTTGCTGAATATGAAGCAGTAGATGAATGTACAGTCACACTTTGTCACTGTACACCATAAGATGGACTTGCTGAATATGCAGCAGTAGTCGTTGAATGTACAGTCACACTATGTCAATGTACACCATAAGATGGACTTACTGAATATGCAGCAGTAGTAGATGAATGTCATGTGAGAGGTTGAACTTCCAGTCTCACTATGTCACTGTACACCATGAGATGGACTTACTGAATATGCAGCATTCCTAGATCAATCGCTGTGGCATATTTGACATGGTGGCCACCTACATGTAGCACCCGAGAGGTCACCCACTGTTCTGCAGATCTCCCCCTAAGACATTATGTACTGGTTCTACCTAGGAAACGGACTTTAGAGTGTTTCAAAATGCCTAAGGCTTTTTGTGCAATCTAGCTTAATTTAAAAGGTTGAAACTAAAATGAATTTCATGTGACAAGTTGAGTTTGCAATAAAGACTTGGTTGTGAAGGGTAATGTTCAGGATACCACCATATGTGATTCAAGAGCAGTAGAAGATTTTTATTTATTTTAGATTGTTCAATATAAGATTGACTGGGGATACACTTTGTGAAGCTTTATCAGTTAGAGCATGTGTGCATGTAATATTCTAAGAAACCGCAAATTAATTAAGGTTCAATGATATCGAACAATACAGCAAGCGAAGTAATATAAAGTTGGATGGAGTAAAGGACAAGGAAAACGAAACAAGCGATGAAACTGCTGACAAAGTAATAGAACTCCTCAATCGACACATCCCAGACATGAAACTAAGCCGCAACGACATTGACATTGCGCATAGAATTGGGGTGTTCAACTCTCAAAAAAGCCGACCGATAATCATGAAAATGATCTCGAGAATGACGAAGACCAGAATAATGAAGAACGCCAAAGACTTAGGTACAATATAAAGAAGTGAAACTCCAGCTGCTGGAGCAGTATTGAAATCTTATTATAAACAATTAGTTGGTCCTTTATTTATGGCAAGTGACCGATTGCCGAAAAACAAGGTTTCTAAAAATAATAAAATAACAATACCACTACCAGCCTCTGAAGGCTGAAAATATTACAACATCGAAGATATACAAGAAATATTGCCTATAATTTTGAAAGTCTTAGAATAGTGTTACTAAGTTCAGACTGTTATACACTGCATATTGTACACAAATCAGATTTGTTTATCCGTTTATATATTTATTTTGTTAGATGGATTCTTATATTACATTCTCTTTTACAAATAATGTCTGTAACATTAAAATGTAAGTATAAACATAATGGAAAGTATGTACTCAAAATATATGTATTTGGCAAAGGATAATGTGAACTAATTTTGCAGTCTTTTTATGCCCCCAAAATAGTGGTCACACTGTCTGTCTGTCCTTCTGAAATTCCGTCACACTTTGCATTTAGGTTTCGAAAAACGTTCATAACTTCTATGTCGCTTCACATGTAAGCTTCATATTTGGTATGCATGTGTATCTCATGGAGCTGCACATTTTGAGTGGTGAAAGGTCAAGGTCATATTTCAAGGTCAGAGGTAAAAAAAAAAAAAATCCAAGCGGTGCAGTATGGGGCATTGTGATTCTATAATATTTCAATGATCGCTGTTAAATGTTAAGAAAACCCAAAGTGTAGTAAGTTATGAATACAAATTTGTACAAGTATTCATTGTTTATTATAATTGATAATATGTCTTTTGATTGTGATGAAGTTTGATGGCAAATATTGTGTCCTTTTTCTTAATTTATTATTTTATTGTTGTTATGTTATCATATTGAGGCATAGTTCCCTAATTTTGTATGTTATTGGTGTGTTTGTGGTAAATTTCTACTGTTATAACAAACATGTAGCTATAATGATTCAGAAAATATATTGAAACTTTTATTGCAGCGTTTGTCCTGATTTTAATAAGTGGATGTTGTTCACTTTTTTCTTTACGAGTATGATTGATGCAGATTTGACATGTTATTGCCTCTCATTGCAAATGTGTTTCTTCCTTATTTATTTATTTCCATATTATTTCACACACACTTAATGCATATTATTACATGAAGGCTTTAACAAAAATTTACGGATTTGTCTTCTGGTATAACTGGGTAAATTCACCATGCACTTTTTTCTCTCTCTTGTAATTTTTTTTCTGAGTTTTCTAACAAGTTGTTTGTTTCACTAGAGATTGAAGCTGGAACCGTAAGTCACTTAACAAACATCATATGATTTTTTGGGAAAAAAGGAAAAATCACTTGTTCTGAATTTTAGAGAATTTTAAGATAGGATGATGGACTTTAAAAACTTTTAAGACACTTTATGAATTTTAAAATTTGAATTAAACCCTTTGAGGGCTGGAACCGGATTTTGAAGGCCTTTGCAAACAGTTTGGATCCAGATGAGACGCCACAGAACGTGGCGTCTCATCAGGATCCAAACTGTTTGCTATTCTGATAGTGGTCTTAGAAAAAAAATCAAAGAAAATGCTTATTTTAGAAATTCAGCAGACGACATTTTAGCAGACGACAAATTACCCAGCATGCAAAGGGTTAAGAAACATAATGATAAAGGACTTCAGTCTTTAGTTGTTTTTTTTTTATCCAAGTAAAAATGTGCATAATTTATTTGATAAAGCAATCAAAACAGTCACTGATGTGACCATGTGATAAAGAATTGTTGAAGAGTTATGTGCCCTTAAACTTTGGCAATGGATTCAATAAATCAGCCTGAAGCTTTTTGTCTTTGTGTGTGATCCATGGGAAGTAGTGAACATCTAAATTATAAGATTAATTTTACTAATACTTAACCCTTTCAGTGCTGGAACCAGATTTTGAAGGTCTTTGCAAACAGTTTGGATCCAGATGAGACGCCACAGAACGTGGCGTCTCATCAGGATCCAAACTGTTTGCTATTCTGATAGTATTCTTTGAAAAAAAAATCGAAGAAAATGCTAATTTTAGAAATTCAGCAGACGGCATTTAAGCAGACGACAAATTTCCCAGCATGCAAAGGGATAAGTTCTGCACTTGCTTGAGCCTATTTGTCATGTTGAATGACTCATCTAGTTCAACTTAGAATTTCTATGTGTTTATAATTATAATATACACATACTAATCTAGTTCAACTTAGAATTTCTGTGTTTATTATTATAATATACACATTGACATATTACTATATGTGTAGTCAATAGGTATTCCTCACTAAAGGGATGAGGTATAGTTATTATATTGCTATTGAAGTGGTAAATGTGAGGTACATGTATATTAGTAAATGTGCTCTGGCTGCATACTGCGCCAAGAATAAACGGAGAACTTATATCCCAGTGATCAGAGGGTTCATGTGAAAGTCGGCTAAAGATGCACAAGTCATCATAAAAGACTCTAAACCCGAACCTTTAACCTTTATGTTATTGCAGAGTCCCCAGATTGGGCATGTACCGAGTGTGGGAAACTGTTCAACCACCGTTCTCACCTGAAGAGTCACCTACGGACACACACGGGGGAGCGGCCGTTTGGGTGTGGCACGTGTGGGAAGAGGTTCACACAGAAAGGAGCCTTGAAGAGACATCTCCTTGTGCACTTAAATTTGGAAAACGCTGTTACCAATAAACAGTCATGATCTGAAGAAAAAAACAATTACCGTTAGCCACGTTCTGAGAAAACTGTGTGCATAAAGTGTCGTCCTATTTTAGCCTCTGCAGTCTGCGCAGGCTTATCAGGGATGACACTTCCTGCCTTTATAGATTTTGTTGTTGAAAGGAGGTGTCTTCTTAACAACAATCCAGTGTAGGTGGAAAGTGTAGTCCCTGTGCAGACTAATCTGGGATGACACTACATACATGCATTAACGTGGCGTCTCATCAGGATCCAAACTGTTTGCTATTCTGATAGTGGTCTTAGATTTTTTTTTAAAGAAAATGCTAATTTTAGAAATTCAGCAGATGACATTTAAGCAGACGACAAATTTCCCAGCATGCAAAGGGTTAAATTTCATTCAAAAAATATAATTAGCTGTCAATTATCTCATTTTTCTTGTTCATTTATTACTGGATTGTGGTACCGTACAAACGGATCTTGTGTTTGCATCATCAGCGTTCTTTACTTTGATAAGATTAATATTCTTAAAATAACCTGACTTTCATTTTAATAATATTTTATGTTAAAAGTCTCAGACTTGTGCATACAACTATTAAAAAGAAGATATTTTATTGCTGATGTTTTTGTTGTTTCATACTTTTACCATTTACTTCAGGCAAAGTTGTTTTCTAATCAAAATGTTATAATTTTAAAGTAATACTTTATAGTTTTATAAAAACTGTGTACATTTTAGACTGTCTGATTTATAAACTTTGTGAGGCATCATACTAAAAAAAAGTTTGAAGAAAGTTTTCAAACTGTAGTAAGTATGTAACATACTGATTGACTATTTTTGTTTGAGAAATGTGTTGTTGAGTTTTATTCTCAAGGTGTTGTGAAATAAAATATTGAAAGCCACTTACTGTCTGTGTGTGTCAAAAAGTGTACAATTTGCTATGTTCATCCACCATAACTACTATTTTACTACATCAAATTCAAAATCTTAAGTCTTGGGATATTAAATAAGCCGTGTTCTGTGAAAACTGGGCTTAATGCATGTGCGTTTAGTGTCATCCCAGATATCCTGTGCAGACTGCACAGGCTTATCTGGGATTCCACTAAAGGCACATGCATTAAGCCCAGTTTTCCCAAAATGAGGTTCATGTAGACTCAGAGCTCATATTCTGTCTGAGAGTAATAAGGTCATTAGGTTTTGATGAGTTTTAACTTAACATGGGATGGCTGTACATTAACCATAAATTTCAGAAGCTTGTGAACCTCAAATATTGCAACAGAATGATTGCACAAAGTTACTGATGCCAGACTGTGAAACTGTTTAATGCTCCAGCTAAACTCCATCTCTCATAACTACTATAAAAATTCCATTTAAAGCTATCACATGTTGTTTGAGGGTATATGTCAGTTTTTTTTTAACTCTGAAAATATTATAGATATTTAAATGGTTGTTGCTCTTAGAAAATATAGTTAAATCTATATATCAACTACAGATATTAAAAATCTGTAAATCAACTTCAGATATTTAAAAAAAAGCGTATGTCTTCAGCATCTTAAAATAAGGTCACCAACAAAGGCACGTTACCATGACCTACATTTTAGCAGAATTATGCCCCTTTTTGTACTAGGTTAGGTTAAGGTTTGCATGAAAGAGAAAAATGGTGTTAAGGTTTGCATGAAACAAGTACATTCATTTGTGACTACTACAGACATTGAATTGAAACTTACCCCATGTTTTGGGGGCATTTTGTGCGTTCAATGACAAAGGCCCAAAACTCTGATCTGCATTTTAGCAGATTTATGCCCCTCTTAAAATTAAGGTTCACATTTATTTATTTTAGTAGCATTAGCCCTTTTTTGTGGTAAAACATTTTCAGGTTAACTTCACATGTGATTTTTTACTTGAGGTCATTATATGAGACTTGTTCTAGGAAAACTGGGCTTAATGCATGTGCGTAAAGTGTCATCCCAGTTTAGCCTGTGCCAAGACACTTTCCGCTTTTATGAAATTATTTGTTAAAAGGATTTCCCTTCTAAATGAAAATCCAGTTTTTGAAGAAAGTGTCGTCCCTGATAACTTGATAAGCATGTCAGGATTGCACAGGCTAATCTGGGATGACACATTAAGCACATGCTTTAAGCCCAGTTTTCTCAGAACAATCTCATATTTAAGGTCACTGACATAAAATGTTGATAAAAGCTGACTGAATACAGGTAGTTAGGTTTGTTGTCTAGAGACAGCTAGTATTCCTGGTTCAAAAACTCAACATTGCTCCCATTTTCATTGTAGATTCTTTTGCCTGCCAGTTTTGTCTCAAGACATTTCCCAGAGGATGCGACCTAAATCGTCACATGAGAATCCACACAGGAGAGCGGCCATACATCTGTAGAGTGTGCCGTAGGGGCTTCACACAGAAATGTAACATGATCAAACACATGCTGGTGCATCAAGATCTGCCTAATGTTGTTATGAATTATCAAATGTGATTGAATTTGCTGTGGCAGCGGTGCACAGTTTCAAGAGGATTTGAGGGTGTGGTTTGATATTTTCTACTGGATGAGAAAACCGTTATGTTAATTAGTTGTAAAAGAATTCAGTCATTTTTTGCCCATTTTCTCCTCTTGGATGACTAGTTTTTACTTTTACATAGAGTAACTTCCTTACTGTGGGGCAGTATGATATGAGCCTTGTTCTGGGAAAACTGAGCTTAATGCATATGTATAAAGTGTCTTCTCAAATTAGCCTGTGCAGTCCGCACGGGTTAATTAGGGACGAAACTGTCTGCCTTCAATGGATTTTTGTTAAGAAGAGACTTCCTTTAAAAGAAAATTTCCATTCAAGTGTAAAAGTGTCATACCTGATTAGCCTGTGCGAAGTGCACATGCATTAAGCCCCGTTTTCACAGAGCGCTGCTCACTTATAATTGGTTCTTCTCTGCAATACTTTACGTTAGCATAATTTTAATTTCATTTCCTAATAAAAATATACATTTACTATGAGTTGTAAGATGTATTTTGCTGTTTTATTGACAAAACAACTTTGATGTTTTCGATACAATTTACATGAGTTCAACAATAGTTGAATGTTTGCCTATATTGAAGATATAAATACGGTATGTGAAAAATCAGAGTACAGTAAGAAAAAATTCTGGCAATTACACTATGAAATTTCGCGAAGTGGTCAACATGGGATTTGGTATTTTACGAGTTCTTGAATTTGATACCAGTTTAACCTTTTCCGCGCACAAGCAAAATAAAAATGGCTGTATGCAAGTACAAGTAAATTAAGGGCTGTTCAGGTTTTATGCTGCATGGTTGCTGCTTCATCAGTATCTTAAGTTTGTAATAGAAGCCTTTACTGTATTCAGAAAGGTCTTTTATTTTATTAAATTTTGTAAAGGACTACAAGCGCATATCTAAGCGGTAATAGGGTTAAACTTTTGTGACAAAGTTGTCTTATCAACAAAGTTCTTGACATACAGCATATTGGGCCTGTATTCATTTAACCCTTTGCACGTTGGGAAATTTGTCGTCTGCTAAAATGTCGTCTGCTGAATTTGTAAAATTAGCATTTTCTTCGATTTTTTTTTCAAAGAATACTATCAGAATAGCAAACAGTTTAGATCCTGATGAGACGCCACGTTCTGTGGCGTCTCATCTGGATCCAAACTGTTTGCAAAGGCCTTCAAAATCCGGTTCCAGCGCTCAAAGGGTTAACTTATTCTTAAACTTAAGAATTAAGAAATGACTCACACCCTCTAAAAAATACTGATTAGTTCGAATATATACAGGCTAAAATGGTCTTCAAATCATTAACACAGTGTTCTTAATGATTAATAATGTAATTTTAGGTGTAATTTGCCATTCTAGACATTTATTTCAAATAGTTTTGGTACCTTGTGGTTTTATTAATATTCTTTATTTTTGGACTTAAGTCTAAGAATTTGTATTTAAATAAGGGCGCTATTTTTCTCACTATGTTTCGGTTATTTCAGGAATCTGGACCTGTCACTTGTGCCAGAAACCCTTTGGCAGTGCGTCCAAACTGAACCAGCATTTGCGAATACACACCGGAGAAAAGCCCTACATATGTCAT
>VMBQ01011464.1:0-12821 GCA_007657795.1 Dreissena rostriformis | reverse complement strand
AATCTGGTTGCAAATTCATAACCCTTTGCATGCTGGGAAATTTGTCGTCTGCTAAAATGTCGTCTGCTGAATTTCTAAAATTAGCATTTTCTTCGATTTTTTTTCCAAAGAATACTATCAGAATAGCAAACAGTTTGGATCCTGATGAGACGCCACGTTCTGTGGCGTCTCATCTGGATCCAAACTGTTTGCAAAGGCCTTCAAAATCCGGTTCCAGCGCTCAAAGGGTTAACTTATTCTTAAACTTAAGAATTAAGAAATGACTCACACCCTCTAAAAAATACTGATTAGTTCGAATATATACAGGCTAAAATGGTCTTCAAATCATTAACACAGTGTTCTTAATGATTAATAATGTAATTTTAGGTGTAATTTGCCATTCTAGACATTTATTTCAAATAGTTTTGGTACCTTGTGGTTTTATTAATATTCTTTATTTTTGGACTTAAGTCTAAGAATTTGTATTTAAATAAGGGCGCTATTTTTCTCACTATGTTTCGGTTATTTCAGGAATCTGGACCTGTCACTTGTGCCAGAAACCCTTTGGCAGTGCGTCCAAACTGAACCAGCATTTGCGAATACACACCGGAGAAAAGCCCTACATATGTCATGTGTGTAGTAAAAGCTTCACACAGAAATGCAACATGATACGGCATATGCTGGTGCATCAAGGACTTACCAACTTTTGAATTAGGCTAGTTCTGGGAAAACTGGGCTTAATGCATTTAGTAAAGGGTCATCACAGATTAACCAGTGCTGTGCTGGATTTTTGTTTAGAAGAGACCTCCTTTAAACACAAAATGCAATAAAGCGGAAAGTGTTGTACCTGATTAGCCTGTGCGACTGCATAAGCTAATCTGCCATGACACTTTATAATCATGCATTAAGCCCAGATTTGCCAGAATGTGGCTTAAGTGTTAAAACGTTGCAGTATGATCTACAGAGTAAGGGCTTTTCTCCACTGCTTTCCACTTACAACATAGGGGTTACAAAAACATCATACATTTACAGTGTCTTTTATTACATGTATTAAGTCTTGTTTTTATGCCCCCTTCTTGGAAGAAGAGGGGGTATATTGTTTTTGGCCTGTCAAACTGTCATTGTATGTGTGTGTCTGTCACAAAACTTTAACCTTGCTCATAACTTTTGCAATATTGAACATAGCGACTTGATATTTGGCATGCATGTGTATCTCAAGGTCATCATTCAAGGTCAAAGGTCAAATATATGGTTCAAAATCGCTCAAAAGGGGGCATAGTGTTTGACAAACACATCACTTGTTTTCATTTTATTCCACATATTTTCAGTGTTTTGCACAGTTTAAAATAATGTTTAATTTACATCTGCTTTGAAATGTAAAGGGAATAAAATGAAGTGTGAGTTTTTTAAGACAAACTTAAAAATGTTGTTTTAATGCGCTCCCTCTTAATTTCTACAGTTATAACTTCTTAAATGACATGATGGTTTGAATTTAATGTTCTGGTAAAATTCGTTTAAAAGTGGAAGTGAAAGTTTATTATTTAATGCTTTTCTGTGGTTTTTAGTGCAATATCTGTGATGTTTAAATGATAACTGTTATAACCAAAATAGTAAAAAATAATGGATAATTGCCACTGTTTTTCTGTGAAATGACATGTTTTTATTACAACATGACGTTGTTATGATAGCAACATTCTCCTTTTAACCTGTTCAAAGTTTTTTAAACAATGGCAAAGCATAAATTAACATGATTTTTTTTTTGGTTTTGTTATATTATTGATTTTTATCCACCCATGTTGGTAGAAAACACATATTATTTACTCGGATCACCTGTGATTTAAACTCAAATCTATTAAAACGATTAAATATACTTTATTTAATTTGCAGCGTTTTCATGCAAATCGGTCTTTGTGTTGCTCATTATTCGAAAATAAACTGTTTGCACCACACCCAACATGGTAATTACGTTATTTTATCCCCTCTCCCGTCTCGTTTTAAGTTAGTTTATCCCCTCTCCCGTCCCGTTTTCTCACAAAAGCACATGTTAAGATTTTGTTTTTGCCTGCTCAATTTGAATATTAAAGGCATAAATCAAACGAATTTTCAACCATGCATATTCAGTTGTTTTCCTTGTCAAAGAGATACCAAATTAATGGACTAGATTTCATTTGTATTTTACTATAAATTGTTGAAAATCATGTTACATGTATTGATGTAATGTTTCTTGTATATTTATTTTATACTTCAATTGTTTACAGTTTTAAAGAACATATGATATTGATAAAGACATACTATAAGGCCCTATTCCCAATATCAAAAAGTATATTTATTTCCCAAATGACTGACTAAAATTCCCAATTGAATGTGTTCAATTTTTTTTTTTTTTTTNTTGAACTTAAGTTACCCATAGAGTACCAGTAGAGGTAAATATAATATTGAAAACACTTCTCAACTTTAATTTATTTGTATGAAAAAAAAAACACAATGTGATTTTCCCCAATCCAAAGGTATTCCTCAAAATGTTGTAAAAAAACATCTTTTTAATCATACTGCTTACTTAATCAGTTTATTCTATTTGTTTTCAGCGTTCCTGTATACGTACTGTCAATGGTCGTTCAAGCACAAGCACCACCTCACTCCGCACGTACAAACGCACACCGGAGAAAAACCCTTCCAGAGTCCAGTGTGTGGCAAGAGCTTCCGGCAGATGGGCCACCTCAGGTCACACTTCATAGTACACTTTAGGCTATAGTCCACTTCAGGCTACAGTCCACTTAAGGCTACAGTCCACTATATGCTACAGTCCACTTAATGCAACAGTCCACTACAGGCTACAGTCCACTATAGGCTACAGTCCACTGAGGGCTACAGTCCACTACATGCTACAGTCCACGATAGGCTACAGTCACTATATGCTACAGTCCATAATAGGCAACATACCATGTTCCTCACTTGCACAGTTTATTCTGTTCATTTTCAGCGTTCCTGTGCACTTTCTGTCAGCGGTCGTTCAAGCACAGGCACCAACTGACTGTACATGTACGCACTCACACTGGAGAGAAACCCTTCACATGCCCTGTGTGTCACAAGGCCTTCAGCCAACGCTGCAACATGCGCACGCACATGGTCACCCACGCCTTGTTCCAGGACAACATAAACTGAGAGGGACACTCTAGGAAAATAGGGCTTAATGCATGTGGGTAAAGGATCGTCCCAAATTAGCCTGTGCAGTCGAAATTTTCGTTTAAAGGAAGTCTGTTGTGAACAATAATCCAGTCAAGGCGGAAATTGTTGTCCCTGATTAGTCTCTGCAGTCAGCACAGGCTTATCACAAACGACACTTTCTTATCAAACTAATTTTTCATTCAGAAGAGACTTCCTTTAAATGAAAATTTCCATTAAAGCGGAAAGCGTAGTCCCTGATTAGCCTGTGCGGACTGCACAGGCTTATCTGGGATGACACTTTACTAACATGCATTAAGCCCAGTTTTCCCATTACATGGCTCATATTATCTTTTGCATTCAAGAGAATTGACACATGCAGGAATGTTAGGTTTTCACCAAAAATGATGTTAGCTATTAGATAGAAAAAATCTGTCAAGCACTGGAAAGCAAACACTTTTAGTTTATTTAAACATGAAAACAATTATTCTTGTATCTCGTTAATAAAGGGACGGATGATTTTTGTTGAAAGCACTATTTTCTACATTTACTTGTTTAATTATGGTAATTTTAGATCTGCATGGTTTTCTGTGTTTCATGTTTACGATTTTTATATTAATTTGTTTTTACTGCACAAATAAAGGAGACATTTGATTGATCAATTGTTTTGTAAAATTTGTAGATATTGTGGCTATAAAGATGTTCAGTCAGTTTACAAAGCCTTGCTTGTTTTGCAGTGTGTCACTTCCCTGTCTATTTTAGTCTGCACAGGCTAATCAGGGATGACACTTGCCGCTTTTATGGTATTTTTCATTTAAAGGATTCTTAGCAAATATCGAGTTTAAGCAGAAAGTTAAGTCCCTGAATATCTTGTGCAGAGTGCACAAGCTCTTCTGAGAGGACACCTAAGGCAAATGCAATAAGCCCCCTTTTCCAAGAGCGATATAGAGGATATTTGTTGGATTTGGTGGAATATCAATTTTAATTCACAAATATATGTTTTTTTATGATCACAAGTGAATAAAAATTGATACTCCACCAAATCCAACACATTTTCTTTTTATTTTATGCGTTCAAATGATATTTTTGTATTTTTTCCATTAAATAGTTTCCTGTAATACAATACAAAATAGTAAAACAATGAAAATTATCGATTATTTTCACAGTTAATTTTCACTGTTTGAAACAGTGAATTATCAGTTTTAATTCACTGATATTTCTTACCACCACCGGAAAGCATAAAATAAAGTCACATATTGTTGTATGTGAAAATGGATGGAATCATTGAATGACCTCACTGCAACAGTGCACAGCCTCAATGGTTTGTATTAAGGAATACATGAGACTCATTCTGGGAAAAATAGGCTTTATGCATGTGCGTAAAGTGTTGTCCCAGATTGGGGACAACATTTTCCATTTAAACTGGATTTTTTGTTGAGAAGAGACTTTCAATAAATGAAAAATTTAATAAAAGTTGGAATTATTGTCCTTGTATGGACTGCACTGGCTAATCTAAGACAAGACTTTACCCACATGCATTTACGCCAGTTTTTCCAGAACAAGGCTCATTTAAGATGTTTTTGGTTCTTTACTGAGTGAGTTAGAAAATTGCTTTCTATAAATATTGTTGTACAAATGTATATGATGATGTATGGAACCATTGAATGCCTCATTGAGACAATGCCCAGCCTCAATAGCGCATATTAAGATATTTACGGTAATTCCAATAATGCTCAGCCCCCATCCTGTGTATATATGGTAATTCCAATCGACTCTTTTCAGCACGCCTTGTCCATAAAACTGTTCAAGAAGAAGTACAACTTGGACATGCATGTTAGGAGCCACACTGGAGAGAAACCTCACAGTTTATAAAATCAGAAATGTTAAGAAAATTAGTTCATTATACCTGAATATATCAAGCTTTAGTTCAAATACCAGAAATACAATGATAACATTCTTATATCTAAGATATGTGACGAGGTCTAGTTAAAATTTACTAGAAATATTACGAGAAGAATAATACCAGATGTGATTTTCACGCATAAAACAAAAGTTTCATAACATTTTTTAGCTCATTGCAACAGAAATGGGATTAAAACGTTCTTACAAAAATGTTTTTAAGAGATCTTTAAATTGCCAAAAACATTTCCAGAACATCAGAAATGTGATTTTTTTTCTATAGCTTGTAGAGTCACGTGAAAACATTTCCATACACTGAATTTTCATATTGTATGTGTTATCACATACATGTATCAAGAGAATCTTTCCATTTCGTTGTGATTATCATATTAAAAACTTGACTTTTTTAGCCAGTTATTTAAAGTAATATTACTTGTTTCAATAAACAACTACATATCGAGGGGTGAACGGAAGACTGTTGTAACTTATATTAAATAAAGAAGGAGATACTACAGTTTTCCGTTCAGCCCTCGATATAT
Source organism: Dreissena rostriformis (assembly GCA_007657795.1). NCBI lineage: Eukaryota > Metazoa > Mollusca > Bivalvia > Myida > Dreissenidae > Dreissena > Dreissena rostriformis. The sequence goes on along the minus strand of VMBQ01011464.1, from coordinate 7,242 downwards.
GAAGATACTTTTTGCATTTTTTAAATTTAATATCTACCGGTAATTATGAGCCATAAGCTAAAAAAGAACGGCCTGTCTTCCTGTAAGTATGAACAAATTGTGCTTTTAGTAAGAGGATCTGGACACCTGCCATCTATTAGCTAAAGCACTTGATTTTGATTTCTTAACACCAACATGCCTATAATGCATTTTAAATATTTAATCTTCTTAATATTTTTGCTGCATACTATACTTTACCATGTATAACACGCAATATACAGCGTAGTATTCTGGAAAAATAAACATGGCCTCCATTGTGGATATTTACAATAGCTAAATGAATTTTTCGCAAATGACCAGTCAGAATAGCGCTCACAAAATGTATAACGAGCACCAACTTTTAAAATTAAAATTTGGGGTGTAAAACTGAGTATAAAACATGGTATTAAAGGTGGCCGTGGTGTAGTGGATATGGTGCCCGCCTAGTGACCGGGAGGTCACAGGGTTGTTTCCCACTGTGGGAGCGTTCTTCAGATTTTTCCCCAGGAAACGGACTTGAGAGTGTTTCGATAAGCCCAAGGCTTTTGATGCAATCGAGCTGAAATAAAAACGTTTAAACCAAGGTTCTTTATATTTTTATTGCATATTCCCCTCTTGTTTCAGACCGCACGTGCCCGTACTGTCAGCGGAGGTTTAAGAAGAAATATGACTATGTGGTTCACCTGAGGTCACACACGGGGGAGAAACCCTTTGTCTGCACGGTGTGTGGGAAATCATTCAGTCAGAAGAGCAACATGCGCTCTCATATGGTCACCCATGTCGATGTGATGAAGGGGTGCCTATAGGGGAAATCATTCAGTCAGAAGAGCAACATGCGCTCTCATATGGTGGGTGACCCATGTGGACATGATGAAGGGGTGCCCATAGGGGAAATCATTCAGTCAGAAGAGCAACATGCGCTCTCATATGGTTACCCATGTGGACATAATGAAGGGGTGCCCATAGGGGAAATCATTCAGTCAGAAGAGCAACATGCGCTCTCATATGGTCACCCATGTTGACATAATGAAGGGGCTCCCATAGAAAGAAAAACGAGCCGAAAACACTGTCTGGAATAACCCACGTGACAGAAGTCCATTGCAAAAAAAACAAAAAATAAACCACAAGATTGTCTTTTGTTGTCTTTTTGTTGTTGCATTTTGTTATTGTTTAATAAACACAAAGCTAGGTGTCAATATTACATAAACTGTAAGCTTGTGGCAATTTTTTATTATCAAATGCTTAAAATACCATAGTGTTTGACACGATTTTGGAATACTAGCTTAGGTTAAAATAACTATAAGATGGGTTGTCTTTTTGTTGCTCTTTCCTAACAGCACATGCTTAATTATAAGGCTTAAGAGAGGGACAGACTTTTTTTGGTATTTCAAAGAATCTTAGCATGAGAATTTAGCATTAAAACGAAATTGCAAATGTATTCATTCATTTTCATTCATTTATTTCATATTTTAACAATTTGTATTGCATTGAGTAGATACCCATTTGATGTATGAACCTAAATAAATATTTATGAAAAGAAGATTGTGTTACAAATTCTTGTTAAAATGTCTTATTATACTTCTTTGTGAACACCGAGGATATTCTAGGTGAGACAACAACTCGAGAATGATTTAATATTGTTGTCACTGAGACTGGTTCCTCTTTTCCAGAGAACATCTGTCCGTTTTGTTGCCGTGGTTTCAAGAAGCGTGCATACCTAGAGCAACACGTGAGGTCCCACACAGGGGAGAAACCCTTCCAGTGCCCCTACTGTGAGAAATCCTTCAACCACAAGGGCAACATGCGCGCTCACATGGCCGTACATATTGCATCAACAATCTAGGACATGCTGTCTTTACAAAGAAACTTCATGAAAACTTAAGAAAATTCCTTCAAAAACGGGGCTTTATACATGTGTGTTAAGTATTGTCCTAGATAAGCTGTCCGCACAGGCTAATCTTTTGGCCTTTTCTGGATTTTGGCTTAGAAGAGACTTCCTTTAAAAAAATACAATAGAAGCCGAAAGCTTTGTCTCTTATTAGCCTGTGCAAAATACGCAGGCTAATCAGGGACAGCACATTATGCACATGCATTAAGCCCCCTTTTCCTAGAGCAAGGCTCATTTATGAATTCCGTGAAACTTGTTGACTGGGGAAAAATGTGAAATTATTAAAAACAAAGTTTTAAGCAGAAACGAAACATGTTAACCCAGATGGAATGACAAGTCATAGGGCAATCCAGAGACCCAAGAGAAAAAACTGGTTGACATTAGGGAAATGTGTGCCTGGTTGACATTAGGGAAATGTGTGCCTGGTTGACATTAGGGAAATGTGTGCCTGGTTGACATTAGGGAAATGTGTGCCTGGTTGACATTAGGGAAATGTGTGCCTGGTTGACATTAGGGAAATGTGTGCCTGGTTGACATTAGGGAAATGTGTGCCTGGTTGACATTAGGGAAATGTGTGCCTGGTTGACATTAGGGAAATGTGTGCCTGGTTGACATTAGGGAAATGTGTGCCTGGTTGACATTAGGGAAATGTGTGCCTGGTTGACATTAGGGAAATGTGTGCCTGGTTGCATGAGGGAAATGTGTGCCTGGTTGACTTAGGGTAAATGTGAACTGGCTTTTTTGGGGGATAACAGTGAAAACTGTATGACTGAAAGGGTTTGACTTTGTGCAAATGTGTTAAAACTTATTAGACCAAACAACAACACAAACATAAATCAGTATGTCTTACATTTATATTGAATCTCTTGGACAGACAAAACCTTTTGTGTTCACATGGAACAGGATTTCTATATAGTATTTTGTGTAATTTTGCAGGTTTTCAATGCGAACTGTGCCAGAGAAGTTTCTCCAAGAAGAAATACTTGGACCAACATGTGCTGACCCATACCGGAATGAAACCCTTTGTCTGCCCTCGATGTGGCAAGGCATTCAGTCGCAAGGGAAACATGAGAACACACATGCTGGTGCATATGAATGTGGCTGAACAGTTGCTCTGATGTGGCAAGGCCTTCAGTCGCAAGGGAAACATGAGAACACACATGCTGGTGCATATGAATGTGGCTGAACAGTTGCTCTGATGTGGCAAGGCCTTCAGTCGCAAGGGAAACATGAGAACACACATGCTGGTGCATATGAATGTGGCTGAACAGTTGCTCTGATGTGGCAAGGCCTTCAGTCGCAAGGGAAACATGAGAACACACATGCTGGTGCATATGAATGTGGCTGAACAGTTGCTCTGATGTGGCAAGGCCTTCAGTCGCAAGGGAAACATGAGAACACACATGCTGGTGCATATGAATGTGGCTGAACAGTTGCTCTGATGTGGCAAGGCCTTCAGTCGCAAGGGAAACATGAGAACACACATGCTGGTGCATATGAATGTGGCTGAACAGTTGCTCTGATGTGGCAAGGCCTTCAGTCGCAAGGGAAACATGAGAACACACATGCTGGTGCATATGAATGTGGCTGAACAGTTGCTCTGATGTGGCAAGGCCTTCAGTCGCAAGGGAAACATGAGAACACACATGCTGGTGCATATGAATGTGGCTGAACAGTTGCTCTGATGTGGCAAGGCCTTCAGTCGCAAGGGAAACATGAGAACACACATGCTGGTGCATATGAATGTGGCTGAACAGTTGCTCTGATGTGGCAAGGCCTTCAGTCGCAAGGGAAACATGAGAACACACATGCTGGTGCATATGAATGTGGCTGAACAGTTGCTCTGATGTGGCAAGGCCTTCAGTCGCAAGGGAAACATGAGAACACACATGCTGGTGCATATGAATGTGGCTGAACAGTTGCTCTGATGTGGCAAGGCCTTCAGTCGCAAGGGAAACATGAGAACACACATGCTGGTGCATATGAATGTGGCTGAACAGTTGCTCTGATGTGGCAAGGCCTTCAGTCGCAAGGGAAACATGAGAACACACATGCTGGTGCATATGAATGTGGCTGAACAGTTGCTCTGATGTGGCAAGGCCTTCAGTCGCAAGGGAAACATGAGAACACACATGCTGGTGCATATGAATGTGGCTGAACAGTTGCTCTGATGTGGCAAGGCCTTCAGTCGCAAGGGAAACATGAGAACACACATGCTGGTGCATATGAATGTGGCTGAACAGTTGCTCTGATGTGGCAAGGCCTTCAGTCGCAAGGGAAACATGAGAACACACATGCTGGTGCATATGAATGTGGCTGAACAGTTGCTCTGATGTGGCAAGGCCTTCAGTCGCAAGGGAAACATGAGAACACACATGCTGGTGCATATGAATGTGGCTGAACAGTTGCTCTGATGTGGCAAGGCATTCAGTCGCAAGGGAAACATGAGAACACACATGCTGGTGCATATGAATGTGGCTGAACAGTTGCTCTGATGTGGCAAGGCATTCAGTCGCAAGGGAAACATGAGAACACACATGCTGGTGCATATGAATGTGGCTGAACAGTTGCTCTGATGTGGCAAGGCATTCAGTCGCAAGGGAAACATGAGAACACACATGCTGGTGCATATGAATGTGGCTGAACAGTTGCTCTGATGTGGCAAGGCATTCAGTCGCAAGGGAAACATGAGAACACACATGCTGGTGCATATGAATGTGGCTGAACAGTTGCTCTGATGTGGCAAGGCCTTCAGTCGCAAGGGAAACATGAGAACACACATGCTGGTGCATATGAATGTGGCTGAACAGTTGCTCTGATGTGGCAAGGCCTTCAGTCGCAAGGGAAACATGAGAACACACATGCTGGTGCATATGAATGTGGCTGAACAGTTGCTCTGATGTGGCAAGGCCTTCAGTCGCAAGGGAAACATGAGAACACACATGCTGGTGCATATGAATGTGGCTGAACAGTTGCTCTGATGTGGCAAGGCCTTCAGTCGCAAGGGAAACATGAGAACACACATGCTGGTGCATATGAATGTGGCTGAACAGTTGCTCTGATGTGGCAAGGCCTTCAGTCGCAAGGGAAACATGAGAACACACATGCTGGTGCATATGAATGTGGCTGAACAGTTGCTCTGATGTGGCAAGGCCTTCAGTCGCAAGGGAAACATGAGAACACACATGCTGGTGCATATGAATGTGGCTGAACAGTTGCTCTGATGTGGCAAGGCCTTCAGTCGCAAGGGAAACATGAGAACACACATGCTGGTGCATATGAATGTGGCTGAACAGTTGCTCTGATGTGGCAAGGCCTTCAGTCGCAAGGGAAACATGAGAACACACATGCTGGTGCATATGAATGTGGCTGAACAGTTGCTCTGATGTGGCAAGGCCTTCAGTCGCAAGGGAAACATGAGAACACACATGCTGGTGCATATGAATGTGGCTGAACAGTTGCTCTGATGTGGCAAGGCCTTCAGTCGCAAGGGAAACATGAGAACACACATGCTGGTGCATATGAATGTGGCTGAACAGTTGCTCTGATGTGGCAAGGCCTTCAGTCGCAAGGGAAACATGAGAACACACATGCTGGTGCATATGAATGTGGCTGAACAGTTGCTCTGATGTGGCAAGGCCTTCAGTCGCAAGGGAAACATGAGAACACACATGCTGGTGCATATGAATGTGGCTGAACAGTTGCTCTGATGTGGCAAGGCCTTCAGTCGCAAGGGAAACATGAGAACACACATGCTGGTGCATATGAATGTGGCTGAACAGTTGCTCTGATGTGGCAAGGCCTTCAGTCGCAAGGGAAACATGAGAACACACATGCTGGTGCATATGAATGTGGCTGAACAGTTGCTCTGATGTGGCAAGGCCTTCAGTCGCAAGGGAAACATGAGAACACACATGCTGGTGCATATGAATGTGGCTGAACAGTTGCTCTGATGTGGCAAGGCCTTCAGTCGCAAGGGAAACATGAGAACACACATGCTGGTGCATATGAATGTGGCTGAACAGTTGCTCTGATGTGGCAAGGCCTTCAGTCGCAAGGGAAACATGAGAACACACATGCTGGTGCATATGAATGTGGCTGAACAGTTGCTCTGATGTGGCAAGGCCTTCAGTCGCAAGGGAAACATGAGAACACACATGCTGGTGCATATGAATGTGGCTGAACAGTTGCTCTGATGTGGCAAGGCCTTCAGTCGCAAGGGCAACATGAGAACACACATGCTGGTGCATATGAATGTGGCTGAACAATTGCTCTGATGTGGCAAGGCCTTCAGTCGCAAGGGAAACATGAGAACACACATGCTGGTGCATATGAATGCGGCTGAACAGATGATCTGATGTGGCAAGGCACTCAGTCGCAAGGGCAACATGAGAACACACATGCTGGTGCATATGAATGTGGCTGAACAGTTGCTATGATGTGAATATGGCTGAACAGTTGCTCTGATGTGAAAATGGCTGAACGGTCTTCTGGTGCATATGAATGTGGATGATGGCTTGCTCTGATTTGAACATGCTGAACTGTTGGATTGATAAGAAAATGGCTGAATAGTTGGATTTTTAAATAAAAATGGCTGCACAGTTCGCAATAAAAATGGCTGCACAGTTGGATTTTAAATAAAAATGGCTGCACAGTTGAATTTTAAATAAAAATGGCTGCACGGTTGGATTTGATATGAACTTATTTTTTTTTACAGTTTACAATATGACATTGATATGGGTCTATGGTATATTCTGTTTTTAGAATTGTTATATTAACACAAAATGATAAAAGAAATTGCACATGGATATGGTTGTTTTTGTTCTCAACACAAATTTGTGTTCTTTTTGTTGAAGCATCTTTAGAATTCAACCACAGTGGGAATCCAACCAGTGACCACCTAGTCACTAAGCGGAAACCATATCAACTTAGGCCACAATGACCTTTGACCTTTGATTCTGCTTGCAGGGTACCACTGCCAGTTATGACACAAGGGTTTCACCAAGGCAAGCGGTCTGAAGGACCACGTGAGGATTCACACTGGAGAGAGGTTGTTCAAGTGTCACGTGTGTGACCGAGCCTTCAATGTGAAGAGCAACTTAGTCAAGCATGCCATTACACACATGGACACTGATTTGTTTAACATCATGTCTTAAAGGATTGTGATTTATTTTACAGCACGCCTTAAAAAATTGAGTTTTATTAAACAGCATGACTTCAAGGGAGAGCGATTTATTTAAAAGCACGATTTCAAAGGACAGACTGATTTATTTTACAGTACAACTTAGAGGGCCAGATTCATGATTTATTAAACAGCACGACTTAAAGGGGCAGAT
>VMBQ01011463.1:0-10012 GCA_007657795.1 Dreissena rostriformis | reverse complement strand
GAATTTCCCAAATTGTAAAAAAAAAAAAACTTTTTTACTTATACATATTGGGCATCTCCCAAATTGAAAGCAATGAGCTATAATATGATTAAGAATGCACCGCAATGTGCCTTTTAATACTTCTGCACAATGAAAAAGACCCTGTTTCAAAAACTTTTAAAAACATGTCTTCCCAAAATGAGCAGTTATCGCGCATGAAATTCCCAATTTGAAAGGCTAGGGCCTCTTCCCAATTTCCTGATGAAAAGCCCTGCATATGCAGCCAGCATAGCTCCAGACCAGCCTGCGCAATCTTGCAGTCTGCACGGTCAGGAGCGACAATGTCTGCAAATAAGACAACAATTTTGGATTGACTTCATAGCGGAAAGCATAGAGCACTTATCAGAAAGCACACTTGCGCAGGCATGTCTGGAGCTATGATGGTTGCACTTGTCATAAGACCCATTTTTGCATGACATTTCTCTCATGATTTCAATGTATTATAATGATAATGAAGCTGATGACAGTGGTAATAGTTTGATAAAATTACTTTCATTGGAGTAAATTGCTCATGTCCTGGTGAGGGTTCTACGTAAGTTGAACATATATTGAAATATGTATTATGATATACATGTAGATCATTGATGCTAACAATCATACTGTTACATTTGTAATCATTATTCATTCAATTTGTGTTAATGATATGAAATAATGAAAATAAGTAAAGAAATTGCCAATATTTTTAACTATGTTTTCTGAAGTTCCCTGTACGTGTTCCATTGGCATCATTCTGAAGATTATAGGCGGGGAGTAAAGGTTTCCCCTCTAACCGTCTGTCTGTCCATTGGTCTGTCTGCACAATCTTTATCATGGAATTTATAAAAAAGAACCGAAATACATGGATTAAACTTATAAGTATACTTATTAAGGGCAAAGTAAGGATTTTGCACAGCCTTTAGTTTTTCCTTAGAGATTAAGGGTCAGGTCAATGTCACTAAAAATAGAATAAAATTTAAAATTTGAATACGTCCATGATCAGTAAACTTGGTGTTCTAATTGGGCTTTTATAGGCTTGGTTTTTGTCTGTCAGCCAAAAAAGGTACCATAGTCAAGCAAAATAACTCTACACTACTTCCCACAAACATTGGCTTAAAATTTGAGCCTTGCTCTGGGAAAACAGCGGTTTATCCATGTACATAAAGTGTTGTCCCCGTATAAGCAATTCACACAGAGCAAGGCTCATTTGAAAATTTATTCCTTTGCCTTGATTAAAAAATGCCTCTAAAACCAGGGATCTTGGCCATGTACCCAGTCTCTGAAAAATAAGCCCTTCACATGATTCTGATTGTGCAGTGTTGTTTTTTTTGGGACCATTTTGAGCATGCGGTTTGGAATGGGAAAAATCACATTGTTTTGACTAAAATGGTCAAATTGGTGTATTATAATATTGGCAAACAAATACTTAAAAAATGAGAATATGTGTTTTGAAATATTATATTTACTAAGGTTCAACCCATAGAGCTGCATATAAAAAATAACTAAATGTTGCATTTTATAACACAAATACATGTATTATTTTTTTTGTGGAAACCTGCAATTGGGAATTTTAGGCAGCCATTTGAGAAAAATATATACATTTTGACCTTGGAAATGGGGCAGAATAACGGCCTCAAATTTTACAAAAAACAAGCAAATTTGTTAGATGGAAACCCCCTGACAATTTCAAAATTTTGTGACAGACGTAATGACCGATGGACGGACAACGCCAATTCTATATCCCTCCGCCTTTGGTGGGAGATAAAAACCAGTTGTGTTGTTGGTTCTTCCATAGTTTTGATGGCGCTGCTTTCTGTTTGCAGAGGATGATGACCACAGCAGCGTGGACAGTGAGGACGACATGCTGTCCCTGGGGGATGTCGAGTTTGAGCCCGGGGAGCCCATGTCCCTAGTGGAGATCTTGAATGCACACAACCTTTCGGTGAGTAACTCAACTTCGGTGTCCCCTTAGTTCTGTGAGTTACTTAAACCTTTCCTGCTCAGAAGCAAAGTGAAAATGGCTATGTGCAAACAGAATAAAACCAAAACAGCCTGCCAGTAACTCAGTCTGTTCAGGTTTTATGCTGTTTGCTGCTCATCAGTATCATCCACTGTCCTCTCTGTGAGTAACTTATCTGGGGTGTCCTTAGTTTCTGAGATTATCTGCAAATTTATTAAGGAGCTTTAACCCTTTAACACTCAGAAACACACTTTGATGTGACAAATCTGATTAACAAATCTCATGTGCTGTTTTGTATAAATTTGTTGAGCTAGCAAATAGGTAATGTCCGCAAGCGTTGCTTGGATAAAATTACAAATACGTTTTAAATATGTTTGATATTTGTAGAAGCATCTATTGAAAATGTCCTATTGCATACTTTCAGGAACTGTTGGCCACCTCTATTACGGATGACATTGTGTCAACATACCAGGTGCTACTGTCTGGAGCTGAGGTGAGCATACTACAAGACATTGCAATTGGGATTGTAAAGTTTGTATATCTATATGAGCAGCAGGCTTTATTCATGTGCCTAAAGTGTCTTCCCAGATTGGCCTGTGCAGTCCACACATGTTAATCAGGGATGACATGAACTTTCCGTTTTATGGAATTATTTTTAAAGGAAGTCTTTTCTAAACAAAAATCCAGTCTCGGGTAAAAGTTTCGTCTCAGATTAGCTTTTGCGGATTGCACAGGCAAATCTGCGCTAATGTAAAGGCTGGTCTAGAGCTTTATTGGCCAGATATGGCATGAGGCCCATTTTCACATGTTTTATGATACCAAAAATGAAAATTATATTGCAACAAAATTGAATGCTGGAATACACAAGTGAATTTAAATCCATTTTCCACATATTCAAAGAAATATTCTTTTTATTTTATGCTTTTTTACCGTTAATTTACATTGTAAAAGAGTTGAACTGGAGAATTTAGCTTGAATAATTATTTCATTTCGTCCAAAACATGACGTCATTTCACAGTAAAAGAGTGAAAAATATCAATATATTTCACTGTTTTTTTTCATGGTTTGAAACAGTGAATTATCAGGTTTTTTCACTGATATTTCTCTATAAACCACCGGAAAGCATAAAATAAATATGAATGATTTAAGTTCACATTATTGAGTATTACATGTTTTGTAATGATTTGTTTCAGGTGCTTTATTGCAGTCCTGACCAGCCAAATTACTCTGGTAAACATATAACAGAATTTTTGCCATTAATTTTGAGGATATCGTATATCGTACAACAGTATTTACATTCCGATGCAATAACTAAAGAAGCCTAAATGCTAGGCACCATAATCAATAATTATAATTTGATCTTTGTCATGCAAAAATAGTTTGTATGCCACATGTGGCCTGAGCCTGCGCATTTTGTCAGACTGGTCAGGAGCTACCCAACCTGCTCATGAGACCAAGAAACCTTATAGTGTAGCAAACAGAGAAGCTCCAGATCAGAGTGCGCGATTGCGAAGCTACCATGGCATAAGACCCATTTTTGCATGGTGCGACTTATATAAGTCAGATATTGGTATTTATTTCCAGGTATGTGTTTGTGATGAACATAGAAATTGAATACACATGTAGACCAAACTATGTTGTGATAAAAGTCAGTAAATATCACCCTGTAACTTCCTAATGGGTTTAAAACACAAGGTATTAGGTCTTTTTTTTGGGAATAAAAAGAAGGATCAATTACATAGAAATATTTCTGGATCTGTGAGATAATGTATGAGGTTTGGGAAGTATTTGAGGTATGTCATTCCTTGTTTTAAATTTAACAAATTAGCCGCGCTCTGTGAAATGGGGGTTTAATGCATGTGGGTAAAGTGTCATCCCAGATTAGCCTGTGCAGTTCGCAGAGGCCAATTAGGGACGACACTTTCCACTTTTATTGTATTTTTCTTTTAAAGGAAGACTCTTCTTGACGAAAATCCAGTAAATGCAGAAAGTGTCGTCCCTGATAAGCCAGTGCGGACTGCACAGGCTTATTTGGGACGACACTTTATTCGCATGGATCAAACCCCCTTTTCACAGAGTGAGGCTCAAATAAAAGTAATGGATGTGGACATTATGTTCAGTTTCAGATGTCTCTTCTAAATAAAAATCCAGTGTAGGCGGATATTGTCGTCCCTGATTAGCCTGGGCAGGTTGCCCAGTTTTCACAGAATGTGGCTCTAGAGACATTAATTTTCACATCATGTTAACATTTTGAATTGTAAGATGTTATTTCTAAAATATGCTAATGCTTTAATAACTTCTATGTCGCTTCAGATGTAACCTTCATATTTGGTATGCATGTGTATATGGACAAGGCCTTTCTATACGCACACAAATGTTGACCCCTTTGACCTTGACCTTGAACTTAGGGTACGCGTTTAGGTTTCGAAATCTGTGTTTAGGTGTCGAAAACTGCTCATAGCTTTTATGTCGCTTCAGATGTATCCTTCATATTTGGTATGCATGTGTATATGGACAAGGCCTTTCCATACGCACACAAATTTTGACCCCTTTGACCTTAACCCGAACTTAGGGTCCGCGTTAAGGTTTCAAAATCTGCGTTTAGGTTTCGAAAAATGCTCATAACTTCTATGTCACTTCAGATGTAGCCTTCATATTTGGTATGCATGTGTATTTGAACAAGGCCTTTCCATACGCACACAAATTTTGACCCCTTTGACCTTGAACTTAGGGTCCGCGTTTAGGTTCTGAATTCTGCGTTTAAGTTTCGAAAAATGCTCATAGCTTCTATGTCGCTTCAGATGTAACCTTCATATTTGGTATGCATGTGTATATGGACAAGACCTTTCCATACATACACAAATTGTGACCCCTTTGACCTTGACCTTGAACTTAGGGTCCTCGTTAGGTTTCGAAATCTGCGTTTAGGTTTCGAAAAATGCGCATAACTTCTATGTCGCTTCAGATGTAACCTTCATATTTGGTATGCATGTGTATATGGACATGTCTAGGCCAAGTTCGAACATGGGCCATGCCGGGCCAAAAACTTGGTCACGGGGTGAAAAACTATGTCAGGGGGTCACTTTGTGCGTGTTAAACATCCAGCATGGTGTCCGCTCTCTATTTCAAGTAGTTTTCATCCGATCTTCAAACTTGCGGCATCTAGTTTTCGCACTTCTCAAAAACATTTACACAGTTATGCTTTAATGTAGTGACAAAGTTACAATTGGGGGCATCCGTGTCGTGTGGACACTTCATTAAGTGTGATGCAATTTCATAGCTTTCCTAAATGTATATTTTGGCTTCTTTTAAGCTTTAGTCTGAAACAAACTTTCTACACTTCTGTATACATTAAATATGTTTCTTTATTGTGTTTAATAGCGGAAGAAGCGGCCAATTTTAAAGATGTTAATTTTTACATTCTTGACTCTTCTTCTTGGTTGTTCATTGCTGGGCAAACTACGACTAACTTGAAAAGTGTATAAACAAGTTAATATGTGTCCAGTACTGAACTGTATTGTGATTTTCCTGACAATTTTTACCGGACTGTATTCTATACTTACCTTAACAATAATTGATCAATAAAATTTATTACAAAAAGTTTTGGTCCATTTAATGGACCGTAAATTACCATGTAAAGCACGCAGTTTTTTACCTCCAATTTTCAAATTAATATGTTGGTGAGCATTATACATTGATACAATGCTATCCTGGCTGCTAAATTGCGAAAAATTCATTATGTAATTGTATATAATCAAAATAGCCGCCATTTTTATGCCCCCCGTAGGATGGCATATAGCAGTTGAACTGTCAGTCCGTCTGTCAGTCTGTGCTTCTGTCCGAAAAATTTAACATTGGCCATAACTTTTGCAATATTGAAGATAGCAACTTCGTATTTGGTATGCATGTGTATCTCATGGAGCTGCACATTTGTAGTGGTGAAAGCTCAAGGTCATCCTTCAAGGTCAAAGGTCAAAAAACTAAATCCAAGGGAAGTAACAAGCTTTAAAGGGAGATAATTTCTTTACCTGCCAAATGATAAATAGAAATTTTATTTCAAAGCGGCGCAGTAGGGGGCATTGTGTTTCTTACGAACACATCTCTTGTTTACATCATATTACTTTGTCTATAAGAACAATTTTTGTTCATATATATATTTTCTGCTTTGGCTAGAGCGCATTTGAATTGTGAAATGCCTTTACTGTGAGCATGAAATGCATGTTTATCTGTCAATGTAAAATGTAAACTGCACTACCATAAGGTTAGAAATACCAGTTATTAATATATTTTATAAAATTATCAATAACTGCTGATGTATACTAATTGTTCAATGTTTCATAAAGTTTTAATCAATTTATATTGCCTCTTATAATTCAATATTGATGGTTGCTGGGCAACAAATAAGGCACATATTTGGGTTAATACCCAATTTTAAAACACCATTTGCTCAATTAATTTAAAATTGATGGGTAACAAACTCATTCTAGTCTTGGATACTTTTTAATTTGCCAAACATAATGGTTAAAGATTGATTGATATTCACATTTGACATATAATTATAGAGCGAAAATATGAGTGAAACCTAAATGTAACTGATACTAATATAGTGAAAATATGAGTTAAACCTAAATGTAACTGATACTAATATAGTAAAAATATAAGTGAAGCTAAATATAACTGATAGTTATGAAGTGAAAATATAAGTGAAAGCTATATATAACTGATAGTAATAATGTGGAAATATAATTGCAAGCTAAATATAACTTATTTTTATATAGTTAAAACATGATTGAAAGCTTAATATAACTAATAATAAAGCGAAAATATGTGTGCAAACATAAATATTATGATAGTTATGTAATGAAACTATGATTTCAACATAAATATAATCTATAGTTATTAATTGGAAATATGAGTGCAAGCTAAATTTAACTGATACTTATAATGTGGAAATATGAGTGTAAGCTAAATATGACTGATAGTTAAAGAGTGGAAATAAGAGGGCTAGTTAAAAATAACTGAAAGTTAAAGAGTGCAAATATGGGTGCAAGATACATATAACTGATAATTAAACAGTTGAAATTTGAGTGCATGATAAATATCACTGATACTTATAGAGTGAAATATGCTTGCAAGCGAAATATAACTGATTGTTATGGGATGAAAATAAGAGCCCAAACTAAATATTACTGATCGTTATAGAATTAAAATATGAATGCAAGCTAAATATTACTGATACTTATAGAGTAAAAATATGAGTGAAGGCTAAATATTAGTGATTGCTATAGAGTGACAATATGAGTGCAACCAAAATTTTACTGATAGTTATAGAGTTGAAAATATGAGTGAAGGCTAAATATTAGTGATTGTTATAGAGTGACAATATGAGTGCAAGCTAAATATTAGTGATAGTTATGGAGTGGAAATATGAGTGAAGGCTAAATATAAGTGATTGTTATAGAGTGACAATATGAGTGCAAGCTAAATATTACTGATANTTTAACGGCATATGCATGTGCTTCTAATTTCCCAATTAATGCACATACGCGATAAGATAAACGACGCCTGTGGTATCCCCTCTATGTATTGACCGAGTTTCCAATACTAGGGCATGAATGTCAATCAGGAGCATAAAGGGATTACATCATGGAAACATGGTTAGATGTAAACTATGACTGACGCGCGGGTCAAATTTTCGGTGCGTCAAAATGACGCACGGCAGAAAAACGAGTCATTTTCAAATTGCGCTCGCGTCAAAACGCAGGATTCTGCGTCTATTGAAATCCCTGAATTAATTATTAAAAGTTTTGGTCCATTTTATGGACCGTAAGTTAGCACGTATAGCACGCAGTTTTTTACCTCCAAATGTCAAATTAAAATGTTGGTGAGCGTTATACATTGATACAATGCTATCCTGGGTGCTAAATTGTGACAAATTCATTACGTAATCGTATATAATCATAAAAGCCGCCATTTTTATGCCCCCGAAGGTGGGCATATAGTGATCGTACTGTCCGTCTGTCTGTCCGTCTGTCTGAAATTCCGTCACACTTTGCGTTTAGGTTTTGCGTTTAGGTTTTGCGTTTAGGTTTTGCGTTCAGGTTTTGCGTTTATGTTTTGCGTTTAGGTTTCAAAAACTGGTCATAACTTTTGCAATATTGATCATAGCAACTTGATATTTGGCATTGGTGTGTATCTCATGGAGATGCACATTTTGAGTGGTGAAAGGTCAAGGTCATCCTTCAAGGTCAAAAGTTTAAAAAAAATCAAAGCGGCACAGTAGGGGGCATTGTGTTTCTGACAAACACATCTCTTGTTTTTATGCCCCTGAAGGTGGGCATATAGTGATCACACTGTCCGTCTGTCTGAAATTCCGTCACACTTCGTGTTTAGGTTTTGCGTTTAGGTTTTGCGTTTAGGTTTTGCGTTTAGGTTTCCATTTGTTTATGCCCCCGAAGGTGGGAATATAGTGATCGCACTGTCCGTCTGTCCGTCCGTCTGTCTGAAATTCCGTCACACTTTGCGTTTAGGTTTTGCGTTTAGGTTTCATTTTTTTATTTTTTTTCAAAGCGGCGCAGTAGGGGGCATTGTGTTTCTGATACACATCTATTTTTTTTATTTTTTTTTTATCAAAGCGGTGCAATAGGGGTCATTGTGTTTCTGACAAACACATCTATTGTTTCATATATATAAATTCTGCTTTGGCTAGAGCACATTTGAATTCTGAAATGCCTTTACTTCGAGCATGAAATGCATGTTTGTCAATGTAAAATGTATACTGCACTACCATAAGGTTAGAAATACCAGTTATTAATACAAATAATAAAAAATAACTGGTGATGTATACTAATTGTTCAATGTTTCATAAAGTTTAAATCAATTTATATTGCCTCTTATAATTCAATATTGATGGTTGCAGAGCAACAAATAAGGCTCATATTTAGGTAAATACCAAATTTTAAAACACCATTAATTTTGCTCAATATATTTAGAATTGATTAATAACAAACTCATTCTAGTCTTGGATACTTTTTAATTTGCCAAACATAATGGTTAAAGATTTATTGATATTCACATTTGACATATAACTATATAGTGAAAATATGAGTGAAACCTAAATGTAACTGATACTAATATAGTGAAAATATGAGTGAAACCTGAATGTAACTGATACTAATATAGTGAAAATATGAGTGAAACCTGAATGTAACTGATACTAAATATAGTAAAAATATAAGTGAAAGCTAAATATAACTGATAGTTATGAAGTGAAATTATAAGTGAAAGCTATATAACTGATAGTAATAACGTGGAAATATAATTGCAAGCTAAATATAACTTATTTTTATATAGTTGAAACATGATTGAAACCTTAATATGACTAAATATAAAGTGAAAATATGTGTGCAACATAAAATAAATGATAGTTATGTAATGGAACTATGATTTCAACCTATATATAATGTATAGTTATTAAGTGGAAATATGAGTGCAAGCTAAATATAACTGATACTTATAATATGGAAATATAAGTGCAAGCTAAATATGACTGATACTTACAGAGTGAAAATATGAGTGCAAGCTAAAAATAACTGATAGTTATAGAGTGCAAATATGGGTGCAAGATAAATATAACTGATAATTAAATAGTCGAAATTTGAGTGCATGATAAATATCACTGATACTTATAGGGTGAACATATGGGTGCAAGCTAAATATGACTGATACTAATGGAGTGAGAATGTAAGTGCAAGCTAAATATAACTGATACTTATAGAGTTAAAATATGAGTGCAAGCTAAATATAACTGATACTAAAAGATTGGAAATACATGTATGAGAGCAAGCTAAATATAACCAATACTAATAGAGTGGAATTATGATTGCAAGCTAAATATAACTGATAGTTATGGAGTGAAAATATGAGTGCAAGCTAAATATTACTGATACTTATAGAGTGAAAATATGAGTGATGGCCTAATATTCGTGATTGTTATATAGTGGAAATATGAGTGCAAGCTAAATAATACTGATAGTT
>VMBQ01011462.1:0-22328 GCA_007657795.1 Dreissena rostriformis | reverse complement strand
GTTCAAAGGTATTATTCATGGCTTCATTTACATATTTTTATAATAGTGTTTGATTACTTGAATTGTATAAGGCTACGGCTTGACAGATACCTAACAAAACAGTTCATCGAATGCCATTTAAAATATTCAGAGAAAATATGCATTTAGACAATATCATAATTAATCAAAACAATTCGTCTACTGGGATTTTATTAAACTAATATTTATAAACAATAGTGTGTATCGTCTGGTGTTGGAATTGTATAACAATACATACACTAAGTATGTTTTCAATTACGCAAAACCGTAATTATATTTTTTTTTATTAAATTACTCATTTCGTTTATTTATATTAGTAATTAATTATTTATCAGGCACTGACACAGGTATAAACATTTGGCAACTAAATACATGAACTGTGTGGTGGTATGTTATAGTGAGCAGTGTGGAACGGTTTTTTGGTTGTATCGATCGATAGGGCCACTTGTGTTTCAATAAACATGAATTATGAAACTACAGACACATTATCAGGAGAGAAACTCAAGAACGCAAATATTTATTTAAGGCCAATGACCATTTGCCTGTACAATACGAGACAAACAATACACAGCGATAGTCAACGTAATAGCGTAGTTCAAGCTGGTTTATAATGGAACGATAAATGCGCAGTATTGAGGGTTTCAAATATTGTATTTGCGCCAAACTATTCACCTAAGAAATTCACCTATATGACAAATACAGATACAATTTACAACACGAATAACATACCATAAACCGAATCCTCGAAAATGGATAAATCTAGTGTCTCCGCCTTGGAACGGCCAATTCAATAGCAGATTGGATTTAATGTGTTTATTTAATCTCGGCATATTGCCAATGAATCAACAATTTCCCCATACTTACGGAATGTATACATCACCTGGAATTCGACATAGAGACCATAAGTCCGATAGTCATTTCTGCGCTGATTTACAATATAGTGCTATGAATAAAGGTATGTTCAGTTAAAGCAACACATGCCTGTATTTTTTACAATATATGCCTCTACACATTAAAAATGAAAAAGCTTTGTCAACATGATTTGTTATCAATCCGCCAACCGTCCATCCATATGTCCGTCAATCATAACGTGTCATGTGTAGATGCATTCTTGTTTGAAATAAATACGTTTAAACTAACCTTACTGTTGTCTGTTCATTCCATTGTTCCTAACGGTTTGAAGGATAGCGCATGCATCATTCAGGGCGGTTTAAGGTCAATGCCACACTTCAATAGCAAATACGTGAGCCTGCAATATCGCGTCCGCTGAATAGGCAATTTTAACATGTTTTTTTTTTCCGGTAACTTTCTCAACTGGTCAAGGAAATACTTTACGAGTGAATGTTTGGGCCAGTATGTCAGTGTCCGATCGACAAGACTTAAGTGTGTTTCTCTCAAAGGAATATCCAGACACCTGCCTCAGATGTTTATCACAAAGAGCCAATACTATAAAGATATTAGGGAGTTATCTCATTGAAGTTAAGAGTTAAAAGTCAAAGAATAACCGTCCGATGATATAACTAGGCGTGGGTGGTATTTGAAAAACTCATTTTAGTTCCTTATGTGCATTTTTGATTGAATGTACGGATTATACACATAACGTGTATAATTAAAAACGAATTTGAGGTTTACAAATATAATACATACACTGCGGACGAGATCTTAAAGTGTGTAGTCTTATCAAATATTCATAAAATTTGAAAATCATGAGGCATATAGGCTTATGTAATTTAATATTACAACAGTATGAAACAAGAAACATTATCAAACATATTTGAAATTTTCTTATGTGTCAATCTTAATTCAATAACATGTAACAGTCTAATGACAGAAAGAAGTTTCTTGTCGTCTTGCAATTTATGCCTTAAAAGGTACCGAATAACTACGAGTTGAAAACTGTATAATCATGCAGATATCTCGCTAATTTTAGTAAAATACTCAAGAATGTCTGCACAACATTTTCTGCAGAACAAACAATCCTCGTTGTTTAAATTATTTTTAGTGGTGTGCCTCTGGTTGAATTCCATTCAGAACAATAACTATAAGCTACGCTGTGGCTCAGTCGTGTTTACGAAATATCTGTATTTATTTAATGCAATCCCAAAAACATGACGGACATTTGCTGCAATTCAAACAAACTTGTGGTAAAGATACAATAAGCGTCTCGTGAGTATTGTGCAACGAGAGGAGTTTGGACTGCTGAAATATTCGATAAAATAACTTATAGGGCACACTTAAACACAAACTAAACATTTATAATTACTTGTTTCTGCACATTGACTTTCATCACGACTACGTCGGACAACACAACTGACTCGTATTACGATTCATTACGCTGATAAACCCACTTAGTAGCTTTTTCGTAGGAATGACAGACATTGTTTACCTCGGGTTTAGTACGCCATTTACAAAACAAATTATGTGCATGTGGTGTTTATTCGGCACAAGCGAACTTTATTTACAGTTTGGCAACTCTAATGCCTAGTTTTCTCAATATACTAATATTTTAAAGAGGATGCGCGCGTATAAATAACGTTCAATGGAATGCAAAGTCATATAAAACTATAAATGCTACGTTTAGTCGTCGGTGATGATTTCATGTGCACAATTGAAATGCATTCACGGATAGAAACCTCAATCACGAGAAGCCTTGTCCGATTTTTTTGCCTTGCGCCAACCACACCAAATTTGTTTCGCGGTTATATTTGGTATGTTCTCTATCACCATATTACATGTTTTAGGCTCGGTTCATATTTTGTTAAACAACAGGATACTATTTAATAGTGAACAGTATCGCATTTGTTTTATTAAGCCCTTTCTGCATTTTCACATTCGCTAACAAAACATACATGTATTAATCTTGAATAGCTAAAAGAAAATAAATTATGTATAATGTACACAATTGACAGTTGCCCACACATGCTACCAAAACATAGGTCTCGCTGAATGAACAAATAATTTTGTTTATAGTTAAACAGTATGTACAAATTTGTCATACTCCTACATTTGCTATTATCATGTTATAGGGATGGATACGAGAGCTATCGTGTACATACACTTATATACAGTCTGACATGCTATGTACTGGTACGATTATAACAGTTTGACATGCTACGAACTGGTACCATGGTAAAGTCTTACATGCAACGTACTTATACAACTGTTACAATCTGAAATGCTACACACTGGTACCATTGTAACAGTCTTTCATGCTACGTTATGTAACCATTGTCGCAGTCTAACATGCTACGTACCGATACAATTGTAACAGTCTGATATGTTATGTACTGGTTCCATTGTCACAGTTTGACATGCTACGTACTGGTTACATTGTTACAATCTGACATGATACGTACTGGTACCATTGTCACAGTCTGACATGCTACATACTGACACCATTGTCACAGTCTTACATGCTACATACTGGTACCATTGTCACAATCTGACATGCTACATACTGGTACCATTGGCACAGGCTTACATGCTACGTACTGGTACTATTGTCACAGTCTGACATGCTACGAACTTGAACCATTGTAACAGTCTGATATGCTACGTACTGGTACCATGATTTTCACAGTAGGACTTGCTAAATACAGGTACCATTGTCTCAGTCTTACATGCTACGTACTGGTACCATTGTTACAGTCTGACATGCTAAGTACTGGTACCATTGTTACAATCTGACATGCTACGTACTGGTACCATTGTCACAGTCTGACATGCTACGTACTGGTACCATTGTTACAGTCTGAAATTCTATGCACTGGTATCATTGTGAAAGTCTGACTTGATAGGGACTAGTACCATTGTCACAGTGTGACATGCTACGGACTGGTACCATTGCCTCAGTCTGACATGCTTCGCACTGGTACCATTGTCTCCGTCTGAAATCCTACGTTCTGGACTATTGTCACGGTTTGACATGCGTTGGACTGGTACCATTGTCACAGTCTGACATGCAACGTAATGTTACAATTGTCGCAGTCTTACATGCTTCGCACCGATACCATTGTATCAGTCTGACATGCTATGTACTGGTACCATTGTCACATTTTGACATGCTTTATACTGGTACCATTGTCACAGGCTGACATACTACATACTGGTTCAATTGTCACAATCTGACATGCTATATACTGGTACAATTACGTACTGGTTTTATTGTTACAGTCGGATATGCTACGTAATAGTACCATTGTCACAGTCTTACATGCTACGTACTGGTACCATTGTTACAGTCTGACATGGTACATACTAGTACCATTGTCACAATCTGACATGTTACGTACTGATACCATTGTTACAGTCTGATATTTTACGTTATGGTACCATTGCCACAGTCTGACATGCTACGAACTGGAGCCATTGTTACAGTCTGACATGCTACGTACTGATACCATTTTCACAGTATGACATGCTTCATACTGGTATCATTGTCACAGTCTGATANTTGAAGTCTTCTGAGCTATGTGCTAAGGACTGTTGGAAAACATTGCGCACTTTCATTTCTACAAACACACATCAATCAATTCCACCCCTATACGATGAACATTCGAACACGTTTGAGGCAAATGACACATGCAAAGCTGAACTCATTAATTCATATTTTGCAAATCAATCATCAATCGATGTACAAAATCATGATCTTCCTACGCATTACACCGATAACAATAACAGCTTAAATTCAATTGATATTACTCAGGAAGAAGTCATCGACGCAATTAAATGTTTAAAGGTAGGAAAAGCTTCCGGACCTGATGGAATCGATAATCGTATCCTCAGGGAAGCAATGTATCAACTTAGCTCTCCCCTATGTGAACTGTTCAGATCATGTCTTTCTGCTCGTAAAATGCCTTCATGTTGGAAAATTGCAAACGTGTGTCCGGTCTTCAAAAAGGGTGATCCAGCTCTTGTTTCGAATTATCGTCCTATATCCTTGCTTAATACTATCGAAAAGGTCTTTGAACGAATAATCCACAAACATGTTTTTAATTTCCTGCGTTTTAATTCCTTCTTTACACGGACTCAATCTGGCTTCATGCCTGGCGATTCGACAGTTAATCAGTTAACCTATATTTATGATACATTTTGCAAAGCTCTAGACAATGGTCTTGAAGTCAGAGTTGTATTTTTCGATATAAGTAAAGCATTTGACAAAGTTTGGCATGAGGGTCTTTTGTTCAAACTTCAAGCAGCAGGCATTCGGGGAGATTTATTAGCATTTATATCCAATTATCTTTCTAATCGTAAACAGAAAGTCATTCTACCAGGAGCAGAATCAACTCCTGCAGAAATTATCGCTGGTGTTCCACAGGGGTCTATATTAGGTCCCCTTCTATTTCTTGTTTACATCAATGACATAGTAGCTGACATACAAGCCCAAATAAACCTATTTGCCGATGATACAAGTCTCTTTATGATTGTTAACTCGCCGGATCAAACTGCAGCTGTTTTGCAATCAGACATAGATAAAATTTCACGATGGGCTGATCAATGGCTAGTACATTTTAATCCCTCCAAATCAGAATCAATGCTTATATCTCGTAAAATTAATAAACCGCATCATCCTCCGCTTTCAATGGGGGACGTTGACATACCTATAGTAAATATCCACAAACATTTAGGAGTATATTTGACAAATGACTGTACTTGGCATGAACATATAACGTTCATTAAAGAAAAAGCATGGAAGCGTATTAATATAATGCGTCGTCTCAAATCAATGCTTGATAGGACATCTCTTGAAACTATATATTTTGCATTCGTACGACCAATACTTGAGTATTCAAATGTTATTTTTGACAATTGTACCCAATATGAAAAGGATGAATTAGAGAAAATTCAAACAGAGGCAGCTCGTATATCAACTGGTTGTACTCGATTAGTGTCACTGGAAGATCTTTATAATGAGATAGGTTGGGAAACTCTCAGTCAAAGACGACGAAAACACAAGTTAGTATTAATGTACAAAATGCAGTTTAGAGAAGCACCTTACTATTTACAGTCACTTCTTCCTGACACAGTCGGAGCATCTAGCCAATACCCTCTTAGAAATGCGTCTCATTTCCAGTCCATTTATGCTCGAACCGCATCTTATTCACATTCATTTCTACCATCTACAGTATCCGATTGGAATCGTCTTCCAGAAGAGTTAAGAAATGCTGAATCGATTCATTCATTTAAAAAACATATTAATAGTGATCGACCAATTCAAAATCCATTGTTTTCCTATGGAAAGAGACGCTCTCAAATTTTACACACACGCATTAGAACTAATTGTAGTGCGCTAAATGAACATCTATTCAGGCGTAACGTAGTTGCATCGCCTCTATGTCAATGCGGACAAAGAGAATCACCATTTCATTATTTCCTTGAATGCCAGCTTTATATTAATATCCGTGCAGAACTTCTGAACACTATATCTATTTATTCCGTCCCCTCTGTCCAAACGATCTTATATGGAGATAGCATTCTGAATTATCAAACTAATACCAATATTGCTGAGGCAGTACACAAATATATTATCGATAGCAAACGATTCGAAACATAGTTTTTGCTACAGAACTTCTCTAGAACTTCTTTTCTCTTACTAAGTCTCTTCCGACATTTATGTAGAGTGTTTATACTATACTTTTTTGAACCATCGCTGTCAATTTATACATGTATCTATCTTGAACATTTCTTCTCAATTTTTTCTTCTTTTCTCTATTAACTACTATATCTCTTTATCAAAATATTTTCATTGTTGTTATATGTATAAGTAAACCAATAATGTTCGCTTGAAAACATGCAACTTAATATAATCCATGTGGAGAAGAACTATATAAGACGAAGTCTTCCGTTCTAATCCAAATCAAACTTGTTTGTATGCAATTGTTGTATGTTTCATGTGTAAATGCATTCTTGTTTGAAATAAATACGTTTAAACTAACTAGTCATGCGTGTAATAGGTTCAGGTGATAAAACCCGTAAGGTTTGTGAGCTGAACTGTAGTAACTGTTTGGAACGAGTTAATGTTAATAGTGAAATATATAGATATTGATTTCGTATGTTGAGGTTTTGTAAAGACATAAGGATTTGTTTATTTACTCTATGACATACTTCTCCTGCCCATAACACACGTCTCCTTACTTATACTACTTATACTTATAATAATTAGAATAATAATGCATGCATAATAACATAACGATGTGTGCATCAAAACGGCTACGGAATGCATGGTTTTGAAAAAATGTTTCACGGTCATATCATTGATATTACGAACGTTCATGACCTTTGGACATACAGACTGCATAGCAGTTTAACTGCAACTTCAATGAGAATTATACTATTTGACTCACGACTACAGAAGGCGTGTACTTTTGCTGCAAATACAGTCTTAACAATAGTAGAAACAATTAACAACTACTCATACAACACAAGTATATGTTGTACGACTATAGATGAGCGAATACTGAGAATACCTCTGTACAAGTGAATATATCATTATAAATGAATTCGATTTATACAGCGCTAAGATAAATGAACGACTTATATATATAAATACATTGCATCGCAACTGAGATCGTGTAATTAAATGATTGATTGCCAACAATAGATAACAACATATAAACAATAATGGCAATTGAATGAGTTCCAATATTGTTCAACATGATCAAATTACAATACAACCTCGTTAAAATATCAGTCCGACTACAGTTACGCCACACATACTAGAACCGGATGCGAACATTTCTTCTATATTTGTTTTCTTATACGGTTATATGTAACGTCGACACGATTTTCAGTTGTACAATGTTGGTTCTTCTTAAATGAGCAAAACATTATACGTAGAGTACTTATGGAACTACGCGTGTTTGCAATAGTCTATATGTCTATAATTAAAATGATTAACAAAATGGACTATACACCACATGTTTTGAATTTGTTTGACGTATATTGTATTTGTGATATTTTCTCCCTTTCCATGAACATGTTGAACACGTTCTGAAACAAAAAAGACGGTGCTCACATATATATATATATATATTTATTTATTATTGTCTCATCTACATTTACTCCATTATAAAACATAATATCTACAACATTATAAAATAAGCACACATGGCCATTCATAATAGAATTATAGGAGACAGTAAAACACAGGCAAAATAAGTACACAGCTAATATCACTTGATATCTATCAACATTAAAAAACATTTACTAAATATTTGAAGTGATGAAAGATTAATTACATATCTACACCATAAAACACATAGGCAATGTAAGTACAAAGCTACAATCACTTGATATCTATCAACATTAAACAAAAACATTTACTAAATATTTGAAGTGAGGCAAGATTAATTACATATCTACACGATAAAACATTTAAAAAACAGATTCACTTCTTTAAAATACATGTTCATAAAATGCATCAGATATATACACTAAAACACTAGATAAGTAGTAAAATGTAAAATCAATTAATTTCACAATAGATATGTTCTTTGCGTTTTCTAATATCAGGAAGCAGGTTTTGGCAGCTATTTTAACTATATTATTGTCTGACAATATTATTCTGAACGTATCATCAATACCAACATTGTTAAATCCTTGAAACTAAGATTGTAATTCAGTCATGAGTTCTTGTCTTACCCCGTTATATAATGGAAAGTCAAGCAGTACATGTTTTTCATTTTCCACAACACTTATACCTATACTCTTACTATAGTTACATTTTCTTAATTCATGAGGTGTATTTGTATATCTTCCAATTTCTACATTTATTGGAGCTGTACCACTGCTAAACTTTGCTAAAGCCCCTCTATGCCTTTTATTATACACAAGTAAACAATATGGTTCAACCTTATATATTTGCTTAAAAATTCTATAAAATCTAAGTTTGTTTTGTCCATCTCCAATACGAGCTCCTTCTCTATTTACATCTTGTAATCATGACTCCTTGTAGTGTTAAACAATCTTGTTTTCAACATTACCAGCAATTTCTCGCTTGCTTAGAAAGTACTCAATGTTAGTACACTTATTCATATCATACTTTTGAAACATATTGCAAACTTTAAAACACCAGTTTTTACAACTCCTACCCTGACATAGGTAAGACCATTCAAGAACCTTTCTATTTAATCTATTTCTATCCATATTAATAAGTTTACACCACTGATATGTTACACTTTTCTTAATCTTACAACACATTGGTAGCCAGCCAATATCCCCATTTACTGCAGAATTTGGGGTTTATTCACCAACATTAAGAAAAAATCTAGCTGCTCTATGCTGAACCGCCTTTTTACAACTGTAATCATCATTGCCCCAAATTGAAGCTCCGTAAGTAACATATGTGTAACGACGATTATGGAATCGATTTAAAGATAACAACGTTTTTATTAGGCCTTAACATTGCAGATTAAATGGCAATTTCATACAGAAACGAAACAAAGGTGTACATTAAAAGCTTAAAGCTTTTTGATGACAATATCGTTTAAATGTTAACATAATTTCAACAGCGCCTCGAAATTCGACCATATTGTTTTGTATTCCATACTACTGTATTGTTTGTATAATCCATGCATATCGAAGACCTCTTTTCAAAGGGACATAACGGCTCAAGCCGTTTTAAATATTTTAGAATTAGATTGAGATTAATAATTATTCGTTAAATTTATGCTAAACATACATGACTCGTTCCTTTCAATGCGATCTAAAAACAAACAGTTTTGTAATTAAACAAGCTGTCTCGGGCGCCCAAAAATAAGAAGTAATAGTTAAATTAATATGAATGGAATTACAAGACGTCAAGCTTTATACATGCACACTTCCAATTTTAACACTGAACTCTTTACAATAATTATTCAAGTGCGCAATTGTTGAAGATGTTCGCAAGAATCCATGTGGAGGGATTTAATGGACTAATATTTTGGGAGTGTATATTTTTTCCTTAACAAATTAGTATATTTATCATTGTTTCAAGAAAAATTAAGCGTGAAACGTGCATTGGTTTTTATGAATGGCAACGAATCATCGAATTATCGAATAATCAAATGCTAAAAATTATTCGAATATTCGTTTGCTTTTTCCTAATTTACAGTTTAGACAACAGCAGTGATACCACATATCTATGTATTGTTGAAGCGGTAATTATTTGTTTTGTTTTGGGGATGATATGTCATGCTACTAGACCGAAATGTAGCAGCAAATAATCTGTAGGTTCGCATTATTAAAACACAAAACGGATTCAAGGTTCCCCATTGACATAATACATAGGAATGTATTTCCTATTCCAGTTCTATAAATTACAAAAAAACAAATGTAAATAGAAAGCTATCACGTACACAAATATCACAGTTTTGTAATTGCAAACAAAACGACAATTAGTCATTTCATACATATTTTCACAATGCAAACAAAATCACAAAGCACGCATGCATACAAGGAATAATGATAAAATAATTTTTTAAATGTGTCCTCCATTGTTCTTGCATGTAGGTAGCACATTATCTGCATTACTTTCTACATCATTACTAAGAAAATCAAAACTGTCGCCATAATTCTACTGCATCAAGAAGAACGCTTAATTTTTCCTAGCTTAGCATATAGCCTGCAACCCGGTTGAGTCGCGGTAAACATAAATCGGACATACCATTCAAAGTAACAATAAATAACGTTTATTACAGTTTAAATGTATGGAATTTATAACACCAAATGAAATGAATAGCATAGTTTTTCAATTTCTGTCCGATTTTTTCTAAAAGAAATCAATTTAACTCGAAAATTTCAAATATGGTTGGAGTCCGTGTTTTAAGACATTTAATCACAAAATAATCGATTACTATTGGTAGCGAGGGATGTTTTCATGCAGATTTTACAAATAGGTCACGCAGGTTTGCGAAAAAACAAAATCCAGAGGGCGCAAATAAAACACCGCGAGTTAACCCGACCAGGGCCTCTGCCGGGTTTGAGTAAACGCGAACTTTTATACAAAGTTGCTACACAATGATAGGCTAGGGTTCTTTTTATAACGCATTTACATGGGTTTGTCGTCGGTTAAGCCTTAGTTATTTTTTGTTTAATATTATGGACGCCGTGCTGGAACCAAAGATACATTTTCGAGCATGGTTATTAAAATTTTGAATACGCCCTATTATTACAATAACAAGTTTATTTTTACCTTTGGCTGCAATAATTGACATGATCTTTGTAATTCAATAATGTCGATAATGCACAAAGACCAACACAAGTTATAACGTGTACATAACATTACATTTATAAAACAAACATACCAATGTAAGAACCATATAAGAACAAGTGAGCCAAAGGCCATAGTTCGCTCATATGAGAACCGAAGGAACTGTACTGTCTTGACCTGCATATGTTATATTTGTGTAATAACTGTAGTTTCGGACACAACTTGTCTGAATAATCGACACAGATGCCAATAAACTGCATTGCAGCGCGGCTTTATTGTTACTAATTTTCTGTAGACAAGCCAGGCAGCTGGTAAATTGTTTTCTAATTCATGGACATGGCCTAGCATGTAAACTACTGTATCTAAGTCATCCCTGGTCTCATCTTTTAATTTATTCTTGCAAAGAAAAGACAAATTTGATAATGCCTGTCGCTTATTCTCTTCTTTCGTTGATGACAGGTATTGCAAATAAAAATAAAAAGCTCTGACATTTACTCTTAAATCTCCACCTTTAATTTCATCTTCTGTAAAGGTTGTGAACGTTTCGTAAATAAGATGTCTTGGGACGCAGTTTATTTCTTTTCTCACAAAAACGAGAGGAAGCAAAATTGATTGTATTTCTGCAAACGTCATAAGTGTTTCTGACGGTGTACGTCTATTTTGTCCATAATCTGGCGTAAGATTACAGTTGATGAATTGTTTAAAAAAAAAAAAATGTGCGATTGAGTTCAGTACTCTGGTTGCACGTTCAAACTGATGCTTGCAAACTAGCATTGACGCATACCTTAAGTGATTCGAGAGGTCTTGTGATTTTAGTGATGTTTCGTACATGTTGATAATGTCACTACTCACTTCAGTGCCATTGTCGATACACTCGGCTGCTTCTCGTGATGCTATTATGCTACACAGGTTTTGAAAAGTAAATTCAAACTCAGTCCTATATTTGTGTTCAGTTGTCAAGGCTGACTTAATAGCTGAAGCCAACATCTTGCTTATTTTTAAAAAATCGAAAGATGTAACCATATTTAAATAACCTCGAAGTTTGATCATCATTTTGTATATGATTTTAAAACGATATTGTGCGCCAGATAGCACTTTGTGACTCTCTAGTTCTTCGACACTCGTTGATAATCTCTTGCCTAAGTCATCCATGCGTAACGTTCGAAGACAATGTAAGCCCGAGTTAATCATCTCTGTTACTTTGTCCTTCACAATGTTGACTTCATGTATCTTGAGTTTTCCTGCGAACAAATTGACAGAGCCGATGGTGTAATGTGGGCAGTAGCGTTTTTTCAAAAAAAGTTTGATTGTGTTTAGACAGTATATGACACACTGTACGAGATTGTCATCTCTCCATTCGCTATCTGGAAATCGCTCAAGCGTGAATAAAAGAGCCGTTTTCATGTGAAAAGTACTCAAGCGTTCATCGACTATTGGGTGCAGAAACTCTTTGCGAATCATTTTTGTAAGTACGTAAGCCTTCATCTGTGCGATATTAAGGTCAAACATCAGTAAACGTTCAATCATGTTAGTAGACATTCGAAACTGCAAATCAACATACTCATTTTGGTATTGCAGTTTAATGAAGCCACATCGACGATCATCATCGTAACCGAAAGTATGGCCCTGAACCCCGGGATGTACCATATACGCTTCACATTCTTCTGCCTTTGAAAGCGTCCCTTGTGTGGGCCAGTGGCCCGGTCTTGGTCTCGTAAACAAAACCCTACAATTATCCGGCAAAGTCATGCAGCGTATTGCAAACACAATATCTTCACCATTGACCATAAATGCAGGTCCATGTTGTCGACATTCTTCTGTTAAAAACCATTTTAAAGAAAACATGGAGTTTAACAACATTCGACCTTGTTGATCGAATACAAACCGATTTCCAATTATTTCTGAGTCACATATACAGTCTTTTGTCCAACAAAAATATGTGTTGTTATTCAATCGTTGAAAGCGCTGTAGGTAGCAGCATTGTGGCAAACACATTGGTTCTTTTATAACAACACAATTTTTATTTGTTGAATCCTGATAATCCGACAAGTGTACACAGGCGACTTCGGTTTCATCATAAAGAAGTGTGTCGACATCTGAATTCATACCAATGGTCAGAGTGCCCTCGATTTGACTACCAAACGTTAAATAATTGAAAGTCACTCCGAACATATTTAACCATATTTTATTATATCTATCCATTAAAAGACGAAAGTGGCGTCTCAACGATACCATTTCTTCATTAACTCCAATACTGTCCATTACTTGTGCTAGTTCTATTGAAAACCGTTTCAATTTGTCAATCTCCATTTGTTAATGCTTTGTATTAATTTGACGTATATTGTGTTTGTAATATTTTCTCCCTTTCCATGAACATGCTGAACACATTCTGAAACAAAAAAGACGGAGCTCACATATTTGTAACGACAATTATGGAATTCATTTAAAGATATTAACGTGTTTATTAGGCCTAAACATTGCAGATTAAATGGCAATCCCATAAAGACACGAACACTTGTGAACAATTCACTTTGCAAACATTAAAAGCTTGAAGCTTTTTGATCACAATATCGTTTAAATGTTAACATAATTTCAACAGCGCCTCAAAATTCGACCATATTGTTTTGTATTCCATGTTGTCCTGTATTGTTTGTATAATCCATGCATAACGAAGACATCTGCTCAAAGGGACATAACGGCTCAAACCGTTTTACATTTTTGAGAATGAGATTATCTTTTAATACTTTTTTATTGAATGTATGCTTAACATACATGACTCGTTCCTATCAACGCGATCTAAAAACAAATATTTTTGTAATTAAACAAGCCGTCGCGGGCGCCGAAAAAAGAGGTGGTAATAGTTTAATTAATATTAATGGAATTACAAGACGTCGAGCTTCATGGATGCCCACTTCTAATATTAACACTAAAATGTAAAAAATTGTTATTCAAGTGCGCAACTGTTGAAGATGTTAGCTAAAATCCATGTGGTGGGATTAAATGAACTAATATTTTGGGATTGTATATCTTGTCCTAAACAAATTCATATATTTATTATTGTTTCAAGATAAAATTAAGCATGAAATGTGCATTGTTTTTATAAATGGCAGCGAATAATCGAATTATCGAATAATCAAATGCTAAACGTTATTCGAATATTCGTTTGCTTTTCGAATACCTGTTTTAGCTTGTTTTAGCTTACTTGAGCAAAAAGTGCTAATGGTTTTCTATGGTAATCATTAGCAATTCATTTAAAAGGTCGCGGTGGTGTATTGGATGAGGTTTCCGCCTAGCGATCGGGAGTTCGTGGGTTCGCTCCCTACTCTGGGAGCGTTCTAATTATCTCCTCCATAGACACCAAGTACTGGTTCTTCCCAGGAAACGGACTCGAAAGTGTCCATATCTGCCTATAAAAGGCCTTCGTGTAATAGTCAACAATTGAATGTAGGAAGTACGAAGTAGAAGTAGAAGTAATCTATGTCCGGCATCCGTCGTCGTGCGTGGTCTGTCGTGCGTTGTCAACGTTTAGCAAGCTACCACTTCCCATCTAGATGACCCTTGGTCAGACTATATATGTTGACATTACCTAGGCTGAGTTCGAATCTTGGTCAGGTGCGTGCAAAAATTGAGGTCACAAGGTAAAATCTTAGAAAAACCTTGTTACTACTCCAGACGCCATATTTATATCTCAATCTTGATGAAACTGTGTGAACTCGCATGATTAACTAGAAAATTGGAATGTTTAAGAATCTGATTCACGTCATCTAAAAACTAGGTCACCAGGCCTTATTTATGACTCAATCCTAATCAAATTATGTCAGATTGTTTATCTTGACAACAAATTGGTAACGTGCGTATAATTACTAATTCACCTTGTCAAATCTTAGACAAACTTTGTATCCACAATAAGTGCCTCATTTATGCCTAATTCTTAAAACAATTGTCGGAATGTTTATCTTGAAAATATGAATGCCGAGTTCGAATATGGCTCAATATAAAGAAGTGAAACTCCAGAAGCTGCAGCAGTATTGCATTTCTATCATACACACCTTCGTGGTCCTTTATTTATGGCAAGGAACCAATTGCCAATACGGTACAGTACGGCACAAAACGAAACAGCATATACACATAGTAGAATAAAGCTTGGGTCACCGCCTTGCAACGGTCAATGCTAAGCACTGGGGGTTTAAATCGGGTATAGAACGCTCAACCTCACACTTGGCCCAGCAATATTCATGATACATATAAGTGTAAATACAATTTAACCTCATTGCATTGCAACTCAAATTAAACAGTAATAAAATAAAATACAAACCTATCTGTCATCAAAACGGAATTGCCAATATTTACATATTTAAAATATTGGAGAGTGATGTTTTTTAAATTTACACAGACGGATCTTAAGAGCCCGACACTTGGAAAGTTGCATTTGCTTTTGTAGATTGCATATTTAACATAATCAGCATCTACCTAGCATAATTGAGCATATTAAAGCAAATTTAATTAATTAAACAAATGTAAAGGTTACTTGTATGGCATGACATTGCTTCTG
Source organism: Dreissena rostriformis (assembly GCA_007657795.1). Lineage (NCBI taxonomy): Eukaryota > Metazoa > Mollusca > Bivalvia > Myida > Dreissenidae > Dreissena > Dreissena rostriformis. The sequence goes on along the minus strand of VMBQ01011462.1, from coordinate 6,570 downwards.
TTATAAATTAATTTAAAGCGTTATTCGTCAATATGCAAAACAACAGATTAAACAACTTAACAACGATCAATTTAAATATCGTTCCATTGTTTATGTCAAAGTAATTTTAATGACATAGTATAGCGAATATTATGTAAAAATGTATACAACTTATCCCCCTTAAAAAGCAATATATTGTTTGTTAGGTTATTTCCATATCCAGCATATAATAAACTATTTAATTGCCAAACGAACGTGGTCATCTTTACTCAATTGTAGGCTGGGTACGTACTGATAAATAAGTTTATTAAAGTTGTAGACAGTCTTATTTAAATGATGCTAAAGTAACAACATAATAAATAACGTTAGAATAATAAATATACTTAAATGTACACTTATATCATACAGGAAATGTAGTTTTAATCACCTCCACAACATCGTGCTTACTTCTACAATTAAACCCAATAAATTATATAATGTAATACATACATTTAAATACTAAAGTATGATATAAATACTCTTATAGGAAACAAGTATATAATAGATGTATTGTCATGAGTGTGAGTTCTTCTGCATTAAAAAGTCAATTTAACCTTCTATCCTATAGTACCACTCAATAGCGAGGCCATTTGTGTCAAAAGTTAATACATATCCATCAGATTTTAAATGTTACACTACACATGTAAATGTATGGCTTATATTAGTATAATAAGACTTTATACTATACTATATGCGTAGTAATAAAAACGTTACTACGTTGGATTCACATTTAATACACTGCACTGAATCTCAGTATTTTTTTTAATCAGTATTCTCCTAAAAATATCAACATTTTCGATTATTTAAAGCAGAAAATATAGAAAGCAATGGCAAATATGAATACTAATACGTTTTTTTAACGGCAGGCCAGATGAAAAACAAGCGAACTGTCAATGTTTAAATATTGGTCACTTGTGGTTAAAAATAGGTCACCAGGTCAAATCGTCGACACTTACTTTACATTAAACTCATATGAGTGCTTTAGGGCCATCATTACCCTCTTAACTTTAAAAAAGGTGTTATAAATAAGCTTTGTAAGATCAGCATCGGTCACTATTGGGTGCCGCCCAACTCGCACCAAAGTCAACTTATAACCATTTTGGTCAACTCGTATCTACCCGAAGTCACCTTAGATCCGATACACAGAAATATACAGAAATAGGTAAAGGATAGTCAGTTTATAAGTCTGAATCATAGAGATGATGTCGTATTCTCTCGTAAAGTTTGCACTTAAATTATCTTAGTATATGGTTGTCATAATTAACGTCTCCTTGATACGTACGTTGTCTGCTTCAGATATATATAAAGCAAGGAAATGGTTGACGAACATTGACAATTGTGGTCGGCGTATTTCAAGGGTAATATGTTTTAAGGGTGTTGAATGTGTTATATACAGCGTGCACTAGTTAATTGTCTAGCATCTTTCAATTAAAGTTAATTTGTAATTTAATTTATCAGTTTTACTTCAATTAGCATCTTTAACACGGAACACGGTATGAAAGGTGTTATATACAGCTAACATTAATAAATTACATAGCATGATTCAATGAAAATTAGTTGGTGTTTTAATTAATCAGTTTTTAATATAATAAGCATGTTTAACTCGGAAAATCATCTTTGATGTTTAAAAGTGTCCATTGTGTCAATGAATTTAAACAAATTTAAAATTTAAGTAAATTTTGAGTTTTGTTTGTCGCATGCGGTTCTTTTATAATATATTAAATTTACTTAAGTTAACGTCCAAAGCAATACTACTAAACCCTTGTAACCATCACCCCATGTTAAGCACACAATTAAACTCCAGAAAATATATCTGGAGCAAAAATACTGTTCTTATCAACTACGTTTATAACAGGACACCGACTAAACACATACAATGAATACAGCAGGGATCATTACCTTGGAACGGTCAATGTCAAGCATGGTGGTTTTAAATCGGTTTTAAGGGCCTTGTATTTACCCCAGAAATAATCACAAATCAAGCACGCGTCTAAAACAAATCACTCAAAAGTACCTATGCGGACAGAAAATGAAAACATGAATGCCAAAACATGACGTGCGAATCGAATACTACATACATAAGTTGTGTGTACTTATGTCGTTAATATCGGAAATGTATTAAAACAATTAGGGTTAGGTTTAAGTCATTAGTATACACAGAACTGTTGTTCATCTACAAGAAATATTAAACTACCAAGCTAGCGATGTATTTTACAGAACATTATCAAACTATATTCAGAGATCACTGTCTGTTTGGCGCATGTGTCGCTTTGATTTTAAGAACAATTTTACAATTAACGAGAGGGAGTAACATATAAGTTTTAAAACGAACTAAACACTCACCAGACAAGTTTGACTAACTGACATCATATGCTGATGCCAGTAAAGTAAAGCTTATAATATATGCGACTTCCACTAGTAAGCTAATTTAATTATAGGTACTGTTAGATAGCTGGCTAAGATAACATCGATGATAAATGTCTGCACATTATCGTGTAACAAAGCATTTTAAAGCATAACATAAAATATATTGCTGAGCCAAACAATGACATATACATTGATTTTATGTTAATTTATCACAAAAACAAATTTATCGTAGAATTAGGCATAAGATATAGCAACCTTTAGTCATCTTTTCAAACAATGTTATATCATGTTTGATATTCTTTTTTAAACAATATTTAATGTGTGATCCTAAAAATTTTTTTGAATACATATATGACGGCATTAGAAAGAATAAGAAACTCGAGAAAATCAGGATATAATACATTATAAATAGTAGATCCTTGCCAAATCGCTGCCCAAACAAAATACATTTTATATTTCTTAACATTGTGTTTTATTTATATAGATGTGACATCAATTCTTTCGTTTATCTGATATGCCAGAATCAGATTACTGCATGCCACTTTTATTCAACACATTTTTAAGTAAGTTAAATCCACGGAAAAATGAAAGAATTTCCAATGGTCCAAATATTTGTTACTTTAATTATAAAAGCGGTATTTTAAGTTTTAAAGCTGTAACGAAAGCAAATGCTGTCCAAATTTCATATGGAAAATGTAGGATTGAATGGTCCCTTACATTGTAAGCTTTAAACAAGTAGGCGGAAGGTGTACTGCATTATTTTGTCCCAGATCTAAATCAAAACCTTGCAAATCTTAACCGATATCTAACTATCTAAATGTATTTGAATAATGAGTCGATAAAAAAGGGTATTTGATAGATATTAATAGACTTTACGAAAAAATCCTTCGCAATAGGTTTGCATCTATCTTGCAAGTAGTTCATACTCAGCATGCACAGCGTGCTTAACATTTGGCAAAACTCAATTCTCGAAATAATTTAGTTTTTTAGTTGAAATTAAGCGCTAGCTTCGACAATTTTGTGCCCTGTTCAGCGGAAATAGCGTTCTATGGATGTTATAGATGAAAATAAGTACATACATCACCAACAGACCTTTTGTGATATGATTTGCAGTAAGTTAGCCGAAAGTATATGATGCCAATTGTATAGCAGAACCAGCTTTTATGAAATAAAATACTTTGCACTGAATCACACTAAAGGAAATATTCATATAATATCTCACCTCCTACAAAAATGACCTAATGCGACTGGCTTAGAGCGGTAACTTGCCCATGGTGTATTTTCCATACAACCCGATTCATTTACATACATCTATCAACGTAAAACAAAATGGCGTATGTTCGATAAACTGCTAGATAAGTCTTGNTCACTGCTGGTGCCACCAATGAGGTAAATGTTATCAGCGAATCTCAAGTTGGAGATCGGTTAACCACCGATGGAGGTGGAGGGGTAGTGGTCATGGAGGGTCTCCTGCATTGTCTGCTCAAGGGAATGGTTAAGCAGAATGGGGGAGAGCTGGCATCCCTGACGTACGCCTACTGATATCCTGAAGAAGTCACCCATCTGTTCATTGAGAAGTGCTGAGCTGCTGGCGTAGAGCTCTTGGGTGACTTGCACAAACCCTTCGTCAAAGTTGAATCCACTCAGGACCTGCCCTTGACCATCGTGCCACACGTGGTCGAAAGCTTCATTTAAGTCGAAGACGAGCTCACGTTGATGCTGCAGGTGATTCTCAATGATGACTCTATAGTTGAAGATGTGTCTCCCTGTGCACGGTCTAGCTCTGAATCCAGCCTGCTCTTACGCCAGCAGTTCATTGCCCTAACTTTGCAATCGGTTGGAGATGATGCGCAGCATGAGTTTGCTGGTTTACTTGATAAGGCTAATAGTGCGGTTACACTCGCACAACTTGAGGTTGCCCTTTTGACCAGATGGCAAGTGACTGGGTCTTCTCCTTCGGCCATTTCTAATCCTCCCAGATCTTCTGGCATAGTGCCTTCATAGCTGCAGTCGTTGCCACACCTCCGTGCTTTATCAGCTCGAAAGGGACGTTGTCCACTTCCGGAGATATTACTGTCTTTAGACTGCGCACTGCCTCCTCCCCCTTCTCCGACTTTCGTTGGCGTCTTATGCTCTGGGATCTAGTTGAAGTGGGTAGTTATAGAGGTTGCTGCAATATTTGGCCCTCTTATTCAGGTTTGCGACAATCTCGGTCAGGAGGTTCCGGTCAGCGTCAACTTTTACATTGAACTTGGGCTGACGGATTCGTGAGGGTCTTGAAAGTGGTGTAGGCCTTCGTATGTTGCCTTTAGTCATCTCTTTGTCGACGCTGAAACATCGCATCTCAATACCGTGACCTCTTTCATATTCTTCGTCAACTTCCTGTTTGCTTTCTGGTATTCTCTTCTGTACTTCTCATGCATCAGCTCATTTTTGTCGCATTGGTCCATGATCTATCCTTGTCTGCGATGTTCAGGGCTTCAAACTTGCCATCTTTCTGTGCTTGAGATGCCTCTTATATCTCTGGAGCATTCAGTTTCTCCAAGTAAAATCTAATGCGAGGGCTCTTGCTTTTGTTCTTTAGCGTCAGTTGACGGTGTTGAGAACTTTGTCGTGTTCAAGGAAACGTCATTGTGTTCGCTTTGTTAAGCTGGAGTTGAACCGTTGCGGCTCCAGTATAAAGGCGATCTTATTGTGTACATGTCCATTTGGAGCATGCCAGGTCGCGGTTCTTGAAGGGTTGTGTAGGTGCAGCGTTTTTGCCAGGGTGTAGTATTATAGTGAACTCAAAACATATTAGCCCTCTATCGTTGGTCGCTCCTATTCCAAATCTACTTACTGTTTCTGACTATTCTTGGTAGGCCTTTGTTTCCAACATTGGCGTTCCAGTCGACTTGGACGACAAGGATGTCTTTCTTTGGAGCCATGGCTATGATGCGCTCTTACTCTTCACAAAACTGTTCGATCTCCTTGTCGTCGTAGTCTGATGTTGGTGCGTATACCTGGATGATGATGATTCTGTGAGGTCTCTCTGAGATACATATGGAGATGAGTCTAATTTGTGTTAACACATGGATAATGTGCGGCTTGCTTGAATTGAATACCGAAGGCGTTTATATGTTATATCCACACAATTTTACCGTTAACCTTTAATCTGAGTCGCATTAATTAAGCTACGATGATTTAATAGCTTTGGCCACTGTTGATCTCTGGGACAGAATTATCGATGCAGCAATATATTTATGGAGAGCCAATTTATTAAGGTAATAATACTAAACTAAACTTTCTGGGAAAAAATAGAGAACAAGCCGTTAAAAGCGCTAAATGTACAGTAGTGTGCTGCACAAATCTTTGTAAAGAACATAGAATGGATAAATTCCCTCTTGAAATTACTCACAAAAAAGAAATTAAGAAAACGGTATGATTATTAGCTGTACGAAAATTTTAATAGTAAGAAAGTTTTGAAGATCAACAAAATCACAAGTAGTCCATTCCAACGCAAGTGACGATTGGAAAACAGAATAACAGGGCAAGTTTGGACAGACAAAACTGTGCTAATTGACAGTCTAGTAATAAAAAGTTTGGGAAGATAATGCTGTGCTAACTGACAGTCTAGTAATAAAAAGTTTGGGAAGATAATGCTGTGCTAATTGAGAGTCTAGTAATGAAAAATTTGGGAAGATAATGCTGTGCTTATTGACAGTCTAGTAATACAAAGTTTGGGGAGATAATGCTGTGCTAATTGACAGTCTAGTAATAAAAAGTTTGGGAAGATAATGCTGTGCTTATTGACAGTTTAGTAATAAAATGCTTAAAAGATATTAGAATCACGATAACAATTTTCCATCGCTCTTTCAGTCTGTTTATACTTTGTACATTTTTCTAATTTTTCCCTTACATTTTGATCACTCGAGTCAGTGATTGTTCTTTGTTTAAAGTATACGTTCACAGGTTAAATATTTACTTAACGATATTAACAAACAGGCAATTTCTTCTTCAAGTGATACTATACATGTAATTACTATTTATGATCTGTTTTTATACCCGTCCGTAGAAGTCTTGCTTGGCTTGAAGGAGGCAATGGTAATGTGAAATTTAACAGGCGCTGGCGTGTACAATGTGAAGTATATACGGTTATATAGTAAATCACTCATTAGTGTTTTCGATAGGACAATACACTACGGT